>VWYI01037644.1:8326-25822 GCA_013399455.1 Anthoscopus minutus | reverse complement strand
ATTTACTCTTACCACGGGTTGTAAGAAACTTTAAAAATCATCCATGTTTTTAATCTTACTTATTGTAAGATTCTTTGATTTTTTTTTTGAACACAAATTGCTTTAATGAGAATGCTGTGCATGACTAAGTTAAATTCTTTGCAGAAATCTCAACATATGACATTATCACTTTACCATTGTCAGAAGTCTGTAATCCCTAATAAAAGTTACTTTTTTAAACAAGATGTATATTCTATGAGTCATGTTCACTCTGTATTAATAAATGTAATGACTTCTAAAAATTTTTATAACAGACTCTTCTTACAGTCCTGTTTCCACTGACTTGCTTATTGACCACAGGTTAAGTACTTTCTGAAGACTGATAGGTCAAACACTTGTTCTCCTTTGGAGTGTGGGTGTGAAACTGAAGATACCTGTATGTGATACTCCCTCTGGCTTTGTTGGAATGTGAAGAGAAGAGGCTGGGTTTCTAATATGGGGGGTGTTTCCTGCCTTATTGTTAATCCACTGTTACCTCCTATGTTAGGAACAGAAAAGCACAGCAGGTGGAAACACTATGTGGAATGTGTCTGCTATTCTGCTGGGAAACTGGGCACTACCTAGCTACTCTGAAGACAAAACCAATAGTTTACATTTATATTAAAATAAGTAATCAAGTCCAATTAATAATCAGATCTATTTTTTTTTCTAGGACAGCAGGTAGACCTTAATTACAGGTGCAGTTACAAGGCAGGCAGATAACAATTTTCTCCTGTTAGATCTTTTCCATTTTTATATACATAAGCAGCCAATCATGTTTGCAACACTCCATCAACTGTAAGTGCTGATTATTAACCAATAGCAAGTCAAGGAAGGATGTCTAACACATTCATTGACAACCATGCTTATTGTTTTGCTGGAGAAACCACAGTGCTGGATTCTGCTCATTCAAAATCCTATTCTAAGATTTGTTTCTTCCATGAAAGCCATGAGAATTGAGTCAATATATTTTTTAAAAACCCACAGCTGTTAACTGAGTTATCAAGTTCTCTAAATGCTTGAACAGAGTAACCATGCAGAATTATTGTTATAAATCTTGAACCGCATCCTCTTTGTTCCAGTTTTTACATTTCCTTGATGTAACCAGAATTTAACATACACAAGTACAGCCGTCTGCTGTTTGCAAATGGCCATCAGGCTGGTGTAAGGTCTGGTCATGACTAAATGTAGACAAGGATGGTTTCACTGGCTGCTGTTTATGTTACATTCTTATCACAGTACTACATGCTGTGTCATCAGCCAGACTTTGAAACCTTCCTACAAAATTAGAAATCACTAAAGGTTCACAAAATGGCCATCAAGTGTTCCTTACTGATCTTTGTATATACTCAGTGTTGTCAAGTCCCATAATTTTCCATCACTGAGAAATATTTGCAGGACTTTTTCATTTAAACTCTTGTATTTGTTCTTCCATCTTCTCAGTGACAGGTTATAGCATATGCTTTGGCTTAATTCTTAACCTGTACTCTAAATATTTCTGTTTGCCTTTCTTGTTAACTTTGGAAAGATGGGTCTGCCAAACCTTCCTCATGAATGTGGGTATGTAATACCTAGCACTCTATTCAGGCTTTTGATTCTTTAAGAGGTTTAACCTGTTTTGGCTTTCTACCCTTTATGTACATGTCTTGTGGTAGAATTTTCAACTGGAAACCCAACTAAGGTAGCATCTTAGGCTCTAGGTTATTGATAACCAAATCTTGTTTAAGTTCGTAAATATAGATGATAACATTTCAAACCGTCCTTTTGGATGCTCTCTTGTCTTGCACGGATATATTACTTCAATGCTTAATAAGAATAAAGAAAGTAAATTGAATATTATGAATTGTTAGGGAAACACCAGAGAATACAATAGAGGATATTGTATGACTCCAGGATTCACTGTTTCCAGGATACTGAATGAAGACCTGCTGACCCCTTTGGCCGAAACCCCTTCCCCCAAAAAGTAGAGAGTAAAATTGGAAAAGGTTCAGAGAACAGCTAAAAGAACTTGAGAATAGCTTTTACAGAAGCAGCAAATAGGTAGAATAGTACTCTTCAACCTGGAAAAGATGTTTGAGGAGGAAATGTCAGAGTCTGATAACATCCTGAGTGGTATGGACAACATAGGAAATTAACTACATTATCTCTTCATATATAAGAATTAGAAAGCAACAAAAGAAGGTGGCAGATTCAGTCTAAGGAAGAAGTGATTCTTCACTAAGCATGTCGTTAATCAGCAGAGATGTGAAAGAGAATTACTGTTAACATTGAAATGGCCTCAGGCTCAAGGACTCCCTATGCTGCAAACTGGAAATACCACACAGGTTGGAAGCAACTTTCTAGTCCAGCACCCTGCAAGCCCAGATAGAGGAGGTTGCCCAGGACTGTGTCCAGGTGGGTCTCACAGGAGGAGATTTCACAGTTGCTCTGGGCACCTGTTTCACTGTCTGACCATCTTCATAGTAACCTATACTGAGTGAGAATTTCCCAGGTTTCATGCTGTGTCTTCCACTGTGCACCTCCAAGATGAAATTCCATGCCCAATCTAGCTTGAAAGTGAGCTCATCAGCTGTTAATCAGCTGGCTTCTTGTAGTGCTGCATGGGGCTATTCCATTCTTGGTGTAGGGCTTTGCTTTATTGAGCTTCATGAGGTTCCTCTCAGTCCATTTTACTAGTTTGTATACCCATAAAATTACACAGGAGCCAGACATCTTATTCACTATCCTTAGTTTTCTACCATTTGCCAAATTGCTGAGAGTACACTCTAGACCATCATCCAGCTTGTTAATAAAGGTGTTGAATGCTCTTGGTACTTGTATTTGCCTCTGGGGGATAATCACTAGTTATTGACAGTCTGTTCTGATTTCTTACTACTGGTCACAGCGCTTCAAGCCTCATGGTGCAGCTAAATTTTTACCCACCTTATCCAGCCCATATTTTACTCATTTGTCTAAATGTTGCTATGGGAATCCCATGTCAAAGATCTGCTTAAGTCAAGGTGTAGGACATTTCCTATTATACCACTGTGCACATAGACTACCATTTCACTGTAACAAATGAATTGGTCAGACATGAATTGCCCTTGGTTAATTCATCCTGGCTGGTCCACATTCTCCTTCTTGTTGCTGGAAATAGTTCTCAAGAGGATTTTCTACTTTACCTGCCCAGGGACTAAGGTGAGGCTGACCAGTCTGTACTTTCCAGTACTTCCTGCCCTCCTTAAAGATGAATATGATGTTTGGCTTTTCTCAATACCTTTCCATACAGCTGATCTGATCCCATAATGTGCCCAATTAGCTTAAGAGCTCCCTAATTGTACCTCCCTCTATACTCCCACTCTGTCGGTTATTAGGCAGTGGGAACTGGGCTGTTAGAGGGAAGATCTAACCAATGGAAACTAGAGCAAAAGAACATTGAATATCCCAGCCTCTTCCATATCCTGTTTCACTAAATGCCCTCCCCCATTAAGCACTAGTCCTTCATTTTCTTTGGCCTTGCTTTTTCTGCCTGCGTGGTTGTGGAAGTACTTATTCCTTGCCTTTCATATCCCTTGCTACTTTCAACTCCAGCTGAGCTTTGGTTTTCCTAATTCTTTTCAACTTTCTGCTCATTGGAGTAGACCTGTCTTGCATTTGAGGAAGTTCTGCTAAAAGATGAATGGCTGATGTGGGTCCCTTTGCCCTCTAAGGTAGTCTCCTGTGGGATTCCACTGAGCAGATCCCTGACTAACACAAAACTTGCTCTTCTGAAGTCCAGGGTTGTGATCCTTCTATTTATCTATCTCCTCTCAGGATTTTTATCTCTATGATCTAATAGTCATGGCAGCTAAGTCAGCTCATCTTCATATGAGTGAATTGCCTGTGAGTATGAGATCCAGGAGAACACCTTCTCTAAGTAGCTCCATTATAACATGTGTCAAAGAATTGTCATTGATGTGTTCCAGAAGCCTCCTGGGTTGCTTGCCCTGCCTTATTGTCCTTCCATCAGGCATCAGGATGGCTGAGTACCTAGATGTGCTATCATGAGGTTTCTGGATGTCTAAAGAATGCTTAATTTACTATCTCTTCTTGATCAGGCAGTCTCTAGCATGTTTACCACAGTATCATATATGTGTTGGTCTGTCTTCTGGTTCTTAGTCGTAAGGTCTCAGCTGATTCTTCACCTAGTTGAAGGCAAAGCTCCATGCACTTAGGGACTTCTTTGCATGGAGTATAACCCCTCCTCCTTGCTGTCTCAGCCTGTCTATCCTGAAAAGCCTGTATCCATTTACTGCAACATTCCCAACCCATGAGCTATGCCACCATGTCCCTGTAATCCCAGTGAGGTCACAGGTCTACATCTGCATGAACTGCTAACTCTAGTTCGCTCCGAGGCTTTGTGCATTTATATTCAGGCACTGAGACAGGCCCCTAGCCATGTTGCTTTCCCAGAAGGTGCAATAGTTCCCCACTCATGTTGTCTCCCAGATGCTTTCTCAAATTGCTGGCTGCTGGGAGAGTATTTGGAAAAGTATCATCATATGCTTGTTCCATTTTTGTACTCTTCCCCAGCCATCTGCTTTTGATCATCGACCTTGGTGTGTACCTGAAGAACTGCCACCAGTAGGAGAGATTGCATCTGTTAAATTCGGATGTCAAGATCAGGACACGAACCCAAGTCTCCACAAGGAAGCCAGCTAATGTGCTGCAGAAAATCTATCTTTGAGCCTCAGACCTCCACCCGCTCTTGGCAACCAGCTGAAAGTGGATACTGGGCTACACAGACCCAGTACTACCATGCACATGCTCTTGGGTTGGTGCCCAGAGCAGATACAAAAACTGAATTAGGTCTTTTGTTCTTTGCCTTTTAAGATAATACTTGATTTGGAGCTGCTAAAATTATTGCTAGGTGTTTTTCATAATTGTTTCATAATTCAGTCTTTTTGATGCTTAGTAGTCCTCCTATCTTTGCTTGCATGCTAATTGAGCTGTCTTCTAGAAAAACTGTGTTGCCAGCAATATGCAAGTCTCCTAATCACTGTGGTTGAGCTAGGCAATGTATGTGCTGCAGCAAATCCTGTCTTTTTTTCATAATGAATGAATGACAAACCCAACAGAAAATGTGAAACAACAGTTTCCTATTAACAGAGTCTGTGTTTAAACTATTAACATGTGCACACCTTGATTCTACCTTAGGCCGAACCTATAATTTTTTTTACATACAGAGGATTTTTTTTTAATCTTCATGCTCAATTTCATGACTGCTTTTAGGCTGAATAAATTTGGTTAACCCATGACTTTCTGAATCAAACCTTGCTTGATCATCCATTTGCTTTGTTTCTTTCATGTCATAATGATAATTTTTGAGATTTGTAATATACATAATACACATCAAATGCTGCAAAGGCATAGGTGATTTTTTTGGTATTATTTTGATTGTGATGTTGTTTCCTTAGTGTTCTGCAAACAAAATAAGATTGATGGGGCAAACCAAAAGTAAGTCTCAGAACTTCTTCAGACAAGTGTTGAATAAGAAATTATGTGGTGAAAGTGCTAACAATATGTCATAAAGCACAGACTTGTAAATGTTTACAAGGGCTGGTAAAAAACAACCGACAATATCAAAAATGTATTTTAAAATACATTTATAGATTAAAATTTATGGACTCTGGTTGTCAAAGTAATGACTTTTGGAGACAGTCTAAATGCCTGCATTATTAATAAAAAATGTCCTCAGGTCTGTCTCACTAGATCTTTCTCTTTCGTTATTTTGAGCATGAAAACTGACCTTCAAACCCATCCAGTTCATCATTTTTTGATCCTCCCAAAACTTCTGCTCAGAATGTCAAAACAAAGGGTCTTTTTTTCCCCTAAATTTCACAGTCAAACTTATTCTAAGCACTCTCCAGAAAGGGTGTTGGAAGCACCTCATCTGATAATGAAGAAGCTGCCCTCAGCACCTCAAGTACAGTGTGCCTCAGGTCTTTCTCACAGTTGTACCTCATAAACAATGAGCAGAATGAACAAGAGTGTAGAAATGGGTACAGAAGTAACAGAGCTGTGCTTGCCTTGCTTAGTCCATGATCCATAAGCCCTGAAACCTGTACAGTGTGGTTATTGGCTTTTCAGTTCCAACTCTTCTACTCTGCATGTCCATACCATTTGCTAATGTAGAAACAGCATCAGTAGTCCCCCTTTTACAGGGACCTTTCTCATCTCCCACCTCTTTAAACTGGCAGCTCCAGCAAATCTTCTGCACTTTGTGCACAGAAAACATACACTGAACTTAAGCAGATATTCTCTCATTTTCACTTGATCTGACACTTGCTTAAAACTCCAGCTCTGTACTTAGAATAATTTAGACACAGTTAAAAACATCTGAGACTTATATGAATAGGATACATTTGGGGGAGGGAGAAAAAAGCCACAGCATTAAAAGGTAGAATAATATGAACCTAAAATAGTTTTAATTAATAGAGACAATTCAAGGTACATTGTGAAATTCAAGTGTCACTTGTTAGTGGAAGATATATAAATCAAAAAAAATGACCTAAATAAAAAGGTCATAGAGCCAGGGGGTAATTTGTGCACAAAATAGATGAGAAATACCTTGACTTAATAATTTTGCATCTCAATAGCGGACTGAGCCTCCTCTGGTGTGTCTTCCTCTGCTGCAGACTGTGCAACAGAACAATGTCTGAGAGGAGGTATTTTGGTTTCAGTTATTTTTCCACAGTTCCCAGACTCCTAACAAATGTAAATTGCATACATTTTATGTGACGGGGGAATATTGTATAAGGTATCACAACCTGATTATCTACCTACTATTTATTTAATTTTTAATATTTTCATCTCTGAGAATCTTTGGTATTCCTCAGAGTCTAGGAAATGGATTTTTAATTAGATATCCAGAAAATTATTGCAGATGATGGATGTGAAGGTGATTTTAGTATTCTGTGTGACTCCTGGCCAATGATTTTTGCACTATATTTTAAGCCAGGATTTAAACTCAGGCACAGTCAGTCCTCTAGACAGTCACTGCTCTGTCTAATCTGGCTCTTATCACAGGAGAGAAGACAAGGAAGAGTGAGGTGAGTAGGGACGGTAATTTCCATGGGATCTTGTTTGGGAACTTCTATTTCTTCATTCTGGAAGGCCAGCAAGACTGAAACAACAACTAGGTGTTTCTACTCAACTAGCATAGAGAAATTTCTTCCACAACAGAGAGAGATGGAGGACTCTAGAGTTAAATTAAGTTTTCCTTAATTTTTTAAGTTTTCACAACTGAATATTTCCTATTACCAGGATGACACTGAGAAGAAGCATGGTGATAAGGAGAATTGTATTTGGGTCTCAAGAGCTGTTTCTCCCCACCTTGCCTGGGAGGCAAAGCCCTGGAATCAGCAAATTTTGCCTCTCAGCTGGTAGAATAAGCTGGTATGGAGGCAAGAGATGTTCCTTTGGTTGCAATGACCTTTTACTTCCATCCATTCCCAAAAGATACACACTTACAATGTGTAAGCCTGAACCCTACCTTGTCTCAAAGAGCCGGGCTTTACAGATTTGCAGGTTTGGGGGAGTGATGTAGGGGGCAGTCAAGCTTAGCTTCAACAATGTGTCTGTAAATTGAGTTACATTTGGGTTAGAGAACTGAATCAAAAGTAAAATGCAATAAAAATACAAAAAAAATTAATTGATGTGGAAGTGAAATGAAGAGGTTCCTCTTTTTCCTGTTCAGCTAAGTCTGCAAAGTGTTGCTTACAGTCTGAGTTAACCAGCTATAGAGGTTGTATGTTGAGTAGCTGTGGTTAATGCAGTTCTGTGCTTGATGTAAAATGCTCTGTTGAACAGCTGGATATAGCAAAGTGGGCTTAGCATCAGCCTTAAAATGCTACATAGTATCTCCAGCATAAAGGATAGGCATATGAGGTATGTGCATCTGTAAAATACTGTGTGGTATACCATTAGCTGAACATTCTTGAGGAGGTCAAAAGCAGCAACATGCAGGAGTTCAAACAGATTAGAACTCGAGTAACACAAGCCCCTGAAAACCATGACAGATGAAATCTATATTTACAAAAATAAAGTCAAGCACTATTGCCTCTCATAGGTCATGTAACATCTAGAGTGCTGTTTTGAAGAAAAAATATATAGTGCTAAAGTGCAAATGATGATGTGGAAGATGAACTAAACATAGGAAAGGGCAAATAAATATTACAAATTAGCCATGAGGGAAGGAGTAAGGAAGAGGAAAGGAATCAGAAACATTTATTCTTTCATGTGGTTATATGAGAGGACACTTTAGTGAAGAAGATACAGTAGATTAGTAAAGAGGCTGCAAAATACAGTCCTGTGAAAATTTACAGGTGAGAACAAATGAATTTAAAGTCTTTCTATTACTGCATTTTAATTTCCAGGGTACACACTTGCATTATTCAGTAAATGTGAGGTAGTCTGTACTTCAGTGAAAGAGGTAAATTACATTGCTTTATGCTAAGCAGTGGATAAATGAAATAATGATATACAAATCTGCCATTTTCAGTGTTGTGAAACAAGTTATCACCCTTGCTTACCTTGTGGTAAGTCATCATTTTAACCAAACTCTGAAGGGATTGAAGTAAACCATTGGAATTTGGGTTATAATTATTGAAATGCTATTAAAATGGGATATTAGTGGTTTTCCTCTAAAATTTTGTGAGGTTCTACTCCTGTTGCCAGTTGCCCTCAAAGCTCTTGGTTCTAGACTATCCATTGTCAGAAAGGTGAAGACAAACTGAATCCTCAACTGTTGCTTATATGGGGATTTTTTTCCTTACTTTTTTAATCCTATCACCTGGAAAGGCAAGGACTTTCTTACCATTACCATCTATCAGATTGTACAGAGAGGAAAAAGAAATAAACATTTTCATGATTGGGCCATTTTTCATACATATATAGAGGCAGACTGATCCTACTGATTTCAGTGGTATTATTTCTGTATTACCTCAGCAAAAGTGAGATGAAATTTTATGACAGCCCATCTCTATACCACTAAAAATGACCTAAACCCCCTTCCTGGATAAAGCCTGTATGTTACAGTCTTAAAAGGATGCCTGTCTTTACAGTTGACATTAGAGTGTCTTTTCAATCTGAGTTATCTATTCCTCCACAAGCTAGCTGGAAATATTTCTTTTCCAGAGAAGCATATGGTCTGGTTTTGAGATTGATAAACCTCATGGGGTAGCTCCTTTCTGGTTAAAAGGTTTTTAGAATATTAATCCTATGAATCTGCATGTAAGGGAGATATATGGGAACTATAAACTGAACTCTCATTCTCTTTCTGAAGTTTCTGTGTTCTGCTGGCTTGAGGGAGCCATGCTTTCAGAAAGCAGGAGGTGTTGGGCATTTGAAAACTGGAATTGTTTTAAGGCACCACACTAATGATAATAAGGTTGACTGGTCATTAAAATGATCCAGACAAACAGTAGCCAGGTATGCTTAAAAATATTTCTAAATATCAGATAAATTTCAACTAACATGTTGTCCCTTTTTTTAAAAGCTGAACATAATGCTCCACATTTTACTCTGGTACTATTGAATTACAAACAAATAGTTTTCAAACAGTAACATATTACATCAGTTTATCTCTTTTTAGAGGTAGAAAGGACAGAAGAGATGATAAATAATTTTGAGAAACTTGACCTACTTATTATATCTTTCTATGTTAGGATTATGAATGTTTGTTCTAAGAGATTCCAGCTTATTCTACCAACACAAAGTTACAATTTCCCTCTGAATTGTGTTTCACATCCTGCATTCAAAATACTTTACAAAATACCTTATACTGTCTATGTATATACAAAACTATGGCAAAATATCCCCTGTACTCTGGCAAGAGAAAATAAATGAGGGCAAAACATTATGGGTTTGGGTTTTTTAGCTTGCAGTATTGTACATGTCGCCCACTTTGATCTGAAGTGTCCTTCTTGTCTAACAGTGCTACTGTGAGCACAGCTGCATTTAGGGCTTACTCCAGTTCAATTAAATCAATGCTAAAACTCAGAAAATTCTCTAAGCATAGGATAAAATTTTAGACAGGCACAGTTTGCATTTAAGCCTTACCTAAATCTAAGGGATGTAAAACAATTGGCGTTGGTTTAAGTAACTTGAATATTTAAAAATACACTGAAAATCATCTGTGGATCATCTGTCCTTTTAAAGGACGACATAGTGTGGACTAGAACATATACACAGACATACCTGTGTCTTTGAATTTGCATAAGAAATTCAGGCACAGTCCTTTATCTTATGACTGTGAAATTAAAATATATTTGCAATGCTGCTAAAGAAAAACACATCCCAGGTATGACTAACTATTGTGCTGCTTACATTGATTTCTGTCTCAAATATTTATCCACTTGTTTTGTTAGACTTCATTCTTCATTTATCTCTACACCCTTGCTTAGTTTTTTTCCCCATAACCCAGAATGCAAAAATGTACACCTCCTGTTACATCTTCTGCCCTCTGACATCTGAAGAGTACAAGGACATAATCTCCTTCTTTCTGCAAAAGCAACTATATTAGCAGAGTCTTATCTTACTTTTGGAGGTCAATATCAACCCGGAAAAGAGTCTTGGGACTTTCAATAGTAATAATAACAACAATAGTAATAATAACAATAACAACAATATTAATAACAGCAATAATACATAATTAGGAACTCCTTATTTGGCATCACTTGCAGATCAATGCTATGGCTATCAAAGACATCCATAGAGTCAGTACTGCCATAATATGTTTACATTGCCACTGAAAAATGCAGAAGCATAATTTCTTGTTACTCTTAAGTTCTTGTTGCCATTTAAGTACTCTCAAGTGAACTCTGGTTCACTTTGCTGAACTCTGCTCACTTTGTAAGATCTGACGAGATCTCACAGCAAACTGGTGTGGCCATGGGCAAATGAAAGAAAACACAAATATGAATCTGGGAGATTTCTCTTTGCAATGGTAATGCTTTAAGCAGAAGCACTAAGCTGCACTTATCCCCTTTGAATTTTTCTTTTCAAGTCTTTCCTAATAAGGATCACTCATATGAGCTAGGTATTGCCCTCAGAAACCATCCTTGCATTATTAATAACCAACTCAATTTTGCTTGCTAGAACAAGAGTCCTCCTTTAATATGAAAGGTTAGGTTCAAGTAACAGTCCTTCATAAATGCATAAATTATCAGTATTTTCCACTAATTGGTCTTAAAGTATGCCATCAGTCTCATTACCAAATCAACAGGATTATTCTCCTACTCAAAATTTAAGTAAAGGCCTCGACAGACAAGCAGGAGAAAAAGCTGAGACAACAGCATTTTGTATTAGCCATGATACACATCCCAAACAGCAAGAACAAGGAGACAAAAAGCTGTCTAATGCTCTCAGAATAAACTACAGATTATCATAGAATTGGTAAGGCTGGAACAGACCTCTAAGATCACTGACTCACACCCAGCACCACCGTATTCACCTGCATGTAAAAGAACATCAGAAGCCAAAATTATTGATGGAGGCCCATAACTCTGGAAATAATAATTCAGCTCTTAACCCATTTCAGTGGAAACAGTCTATCCCCAGAGCTAATATCTGGAGGATGTGCGTTCACCTTGAATTTTTCTTCTATTTTTTAAATTATCAAAAGTTAGACACGTGGGGTACAGAAACAGGTATTTCTGATTATAAGAGGATCATTTTGGTAGCCAGCACTATAGCAAATTTACTTTTTGTTCATTTAATATGACTAGATAAATAGTCACTATCTCTAAAGAGAAGCTCTACATAGTCAATGATAGAAAGAACAGGTTGCAGAAAGTCTGTGCTTACTTCAGACTGGTTTGTTTATGTGAACTCTGAATCACTCTCAGCTTTATTATCTTTGTGGAAGATGGACTAACTTAAAGTATTTTTTTTGCACAACAATTAGTTTTTTATGATATCAAAGCTGACCTCATTCTGATGAACAGTGTAACTGGAGACATGTGTCTGCCAAGCTATGATCACTCCCCCTTTGTTAGAGATATTTCCTGCTCGTGAAATTAACTTCCATCACTGCAAAAGCAAATTTTTCCTGTCATGGAGAGATGTTGTAATGACACACCCTTGGGACAGGGTTTTCTCTCAATAGCACAAACATTCTCTCAGAGGCTTTGGCAGATGTAATGTATGTATATCTTCTAGAGGTAGCACACTTCTTGGCTACCACCTACTCATCAACAAGGGAAAAGTCTTCTAGGGCTTTAACACAACAAGCAATATTTAACACCTACATCAAGCATCGCTTCCTGCTCTTTGGACACCACTGGAACTTTGGATATCCTCTGGCATGCCCAAAGTGAGAACCAACAGTTAGATCTCCTCCTACTGAGCTGAATCAAGCTACTGGCTTGTGAGCTATGTACCTACAGATCCTTCAGGGACCAGATCCCAACCTCTTTGGCCGAGAGCTGGAGCCTACAGGACAGGATCCAGGTGCCCCATTCCTTAAGTGTGTTGACTCCTCTGGGCAGTCAGACATGACATAACACACCTGCAGCTGAAGCATGAAAGGCTGAAAGCCTTGGGTCAGGCGAATCCTTCACCTCCCAGCCACGAGGAGGAATATCTTCTTGTCCAGCTGCTTTGTGACCCCAGCCTGCCATGGCAGAGGAGGCACAGAGAGTGCCTGCAGGGTGCATGAGAGTGGGATTGTGAGGTGCAGCTCTGAAGGGGGTGGCCGAGGACCACTTCCCTCCCAAAGCCTCTGGCAGCAGTGACCGCAGGTGCTTGGGCTGCACAAGCAGAAACATGTGAGGGTGCAGTCAGGAGAGATTCATTTTCAGCTGACTAACCTCTTTGCTTGGCAAGTAACAACGTTTCCTTGAATTTTTTTTTTCAAAGAGAGTGAAAGAGTGCATGAGAGAGCAAACTATTTTCCTCCTCAGTATCTATTCTGAAGCCTGTAGAAGGCTCTAAAACCTGTTTGCATGTGCAATAGCCTTTTAGGATGAGAGTATTTTGTTTTGTGGTAGAAACAAAGCGCTTGAGGCTTTTGATCAGGCATTTAAGCAGTGGCCTTTCACCTTTTCTGGAGGAAATGCATAGCAAGAATGCCCAGTTTTCTTCCTCCCTGCTTCTCCCAGCTCATCTTTGGTCTCTGGGAAACCCTTGAATCAGCAGTGCCAGAAACTCCCCCACTCTTTGCCTACCTAGGATGATTAGTTACACTTTTTGTTTAAAATTTCAAGATTTAAGATCCTTTCATTTTCTTCAGCAAATGAGAGGTATTTTATAATTTGTGTCCTAAAAAATCCTCAGTCCTCCAAGTCTTTTCTCTTAGTATAAGGATTTCCCTGGTTTTCTGCTCTCTCTTTTAACCAAGTAAACAAATTTAACACTGTTTCTCAGAGAGTTAAATTGGATTTGTCCAGATGGACACTGCTACAGGCTTCCTTTATAGGTGAGATTAGTTTTACTAAAATATAATCCTCCCATGCTCACATTATCCCTTTCAGACATTCTCTTTTAATCTTTTGCAAAGTAGCATTAAAACAGTTTCTGGGATTCATTAGGAATTCTATTAAAATATAGACACACACCTTTTAGGCTACAACTGCCGAGAAAAAGCAAAACTGGGATTTCCTTTACTTGGAGACCATCTCTGAGCCAATTAGGTGGGAATGGGAAAGATGCATTTTCCCCAGTACCAGCAACATGACAATTAGAGGAACACAAAGTAGTCCTAGAACACTCAGCTGCTTTCATTCTGGGACAGGGGTGCAGTTTATTTTCTTCTCAGTCCTGGAAATCAACTTGTGTTGCTTTGCTGCCTTGATTTGAAGGAAGATCTACAGAGGCTTCTGTGATTTTCCATTTCAGCCCCATGCAGCACAAGGCCTCTGCACCACTTAAATCCTCATCAAAATAGGGCTTAGGTAATACCCTTGGCAGAAGGGAAAGTTCCACCCACATTCCTCTGTGCTCATCTGGGCTGGAGAATCAGGACTGGAAAGCTGCATGTGTGTGGATTTTTTTACCACTTGGAACGAAATACTTACTGTGCACCTATTTCAGCTTTGCTTCTGGCTCTGGTCTTTCTGCAAAGCCAAAAACTATACCATAAATCTCTTTATGCTAAAAATTTAGAATTCCAAGTTAGATTTGAAAGAAATGAGAAATCCTTACTATTCATTAATCCTTTACTGAGAGTAAGCCGAGAGACTTCTCAATTACATTATTCACCCCAAAAGAGATTCTCAAGTTTCCCAAACCACATCTGTCTGTTATGAAATATATACATGCTGCAAAAAGGAAAGAAAAGGTAAGAAAATCTGTTTTGACTGGCTTCTAGATTTTTGGTAGAGTCCTACAATAATACCTTACTTTTAATGGTAGCATATTAAAGTCCATCTGTAAGTGAGGAATAAAGGAGAATTAAATGTATATAGTAAAGTGAAAGGCAAAGGCCTGCTAAAAAAATCAAAATAGAGGAAAACGTAAGTGCAAAGAGAAAAACAGTGTGTTTGTAATTATTTAATCTTTTAACCAAGGCATGAAACCTTGGCAATAATATGATGCTTCTCAACATGTATTAAGTGCTGCAGAAAATGAGATACTTGATCTGGTTTTGCAAAAGTCATATTGCCTAATCTTGCAGTAACTCTAATACTGATACACCTCACACAATCTGCAGAAAAAAATAACATTTTCACCAGAAAAAACAAGGTAGCCACGGGTGTCTAGATCTGAGGAAAATCTGAAAAAACAGACACTGGAAAGAGGAAATGTTAAATAAGAGAGGGTGCAGCAGCCGTGTCTCAACACAGAGACAGAAGAGCTCATGGCATGTGTCCTCCATCTCTTATCTATCTTCTGCCACTCATAAAGGCAGATTTTCAAAATGCTTGTAATATGGCATTATCAATGCAATTAAATCATAGTAAGTTCTCACTTAGTAAAATTACTTTACACTTTGTAGTGGTTGCTTAAGAGATCAGTTCTAAAACTGGAAAGCTCATCAGTTACTTTCTGCAATCTGTCATTTTGATGGGAGTGAATTCATAAAGGTCTCTGAAATTATCCTATCTATCACTATTTGCTTACCTGAGTTTTCAGCTATCCCGTGTGAGCTTGGACTCAGGCTTTAATATGCTATAAGCACTATATTAGCAGTTCTAGTCTTGGACAGGTCCATGCTGATGAGTGAAATTAAAATCTGCTCCTTCTCCCATAATAAACATCACATTTGTAAAACAACACTAGGAATCTCTGTGACAATCTTGTTGATTGAAACATAAACCTACTCCTTGTGTCTAGTACAGCTGTGGATCTGAAGGAATCTGTTCAGCCCCCTGCTCAACATTCTTCACTGAGGAGATCATCCAGACTGAAACTTCTGCAGCACTGGACCAGCCCATCCCGCTCTCCCCTGCACCATGTAACACATTTGCAGTCATGTAGCTATGCAGCCTCCTTCAGACAAGGACTGCAGCAATCTGGTATATGCCTTACATGACATTATCTTGGCAGGATGGAGCTGAAATTCCCAAGTTTGCCCAGCTCCTGGCATCTTTAGCCAAAAGCATCTTGGGTTGCCACAGATACACTCTTATCAGAATCTCAGTTAACTCGTTTAAAATCAGTCAAAGAAATTCTCAGCTCCTTTGCTGCACCACTTCACATTCTAGAAATAATTGCACATCTGTAATACAGTATAAAAGATATTTTAGCTGCCTTCAGAATATTCTCCCTGCTGGTTGGGCTATATTTACATTGCTACCCTGAATTCCCTGGGCACTGTTATCATTAAAGCACACTGTCACCATGTGACTGTACCTGAACATCTTTCTATGACCCTGGAAATGTAGTCATAACTCCACACCACTGGTCTGGCCACTGAAGGGCAAGTATTTCCAAGTATGGCAAAGTTCTTGCAGGTATGCTTTGCCAAATCTTCCATCAGTTTGAAAAGTTATGGTTTTTATTTGTCTACTCCCATCTTTCTCTTTAAGGTTACTACCCCTGAGCAAGCAGCAACAGAATCGGACAGGGCAGACCAACTTCATTTCAAAATTCTAGCACAAGTTTAACTCGATATTCCTTTGTATACTTATCTTCTGCTTTGTTTTAATAGACAAGAATACTGAACAGATTTCTTATAATGCATGCTTGTCCATATCATCAAAGGCTGCCAAAGAGGCTGCTACTGCTACAAATCTGTTTCATTCTGAGATCAAAAAGGGTACCTTCCCTTATTGTCTATGGCGAAGATTTACCACCTTTGTCACCTGCTTGCAGGAGGAATTACTGTCATTATTTGGAAAATGCATTTCCACTGTGATGTATATGTATTATAGATACACTTTTTTCCCCAATTGTGAGATATATGTGTATGTGTAAGTGTATATGTCTATATTAATATCTTTACTACAAAATATATATCTAAATAATCCAATAACCTACATGAAAATTCTCCTGTATCTTTCTTTACACCTTCAATGCAAAACCACTACCTCCCACAACAGCCAGCAGTAACAAAAACACCCCTTTGTCTTGCACAGTTCCCTACACATTACACTTCAAGGAGAACCAGCCCATCAGCTTGTCAAGGGGATGAACACACCGTGGTGAGCTCTAAGCTGTGCACATGCAGACTGTCAAAAATGATTGACTTTGGACAAGTTCTGAAGTTACTGGAGGGAGAAAGGGAGGAAGAAAGTAAGGATTGATAGATGGTGTAATTGCATACAGTTAGAAAATCTTAGAAAACAAGGCTAAATACAGGGCATGGAGAATGCAATATAAGCCATTCAATGAAAGCTGTAGGAGAGAGCTCAGAGAAGCTCCAACATGCAGAGACATCAAGGTAAATGATAAGATGTTAAACATTATCATAAATGGAGAACTTGCACTGCAGGTTAATCTGCTAGTGTTTAACTCTCAGCTATTAAGAGGATAAGGGATGAACAGATAAGGCTTTAGAAAAAAACCTGTATTTTCACATCTCTGCTGGTGAGGACATCAGTGATATTTCTAGGCTGCTGTTACAATTTTAAAGGTAATCAAGTCATGATATTAAATGCAGTGATTCATCATCACACTAAAATAAGTTGGAAAAGAGGAACTCCCCAGAAGCAATGCTATTCACATTGCAATTGAGAAGAAGTTAGAGAAAAAAGTATATAAAATAATTAGATTTAAATACTAAATCTTATGAAACACTGTTAAACAAAAATGAACTGTAACACAAAATTAGCATTTCAAAGAATAAATTTTTCTTACTTTTAATGATTCCCTCAACCAGTTTTAGATATTGTTATTACTGGCACAAAGTAAGAGATGCATTGCATCTGTAGGAACAGAATGGTTCCAAACTATCTGGAGATGATTCTTTGCATCTGAATCTGTGCTTCCTGGTGCAGAATGATGAGGATGCTAGGTCAGTCCTATGGGCTTGAAAGATACTCTGGAGGTGTACCCCAAGAACATGTCCCTCTCCTC
>VWYI01037642.1:0-12353 GCA_013399455.1 Anthoscopus minutus | reverse complement strand
TTTTTTGCTTTGCCAGCTGGTGTCCATATGTTGTGCTATGGTCCAAGTACCATCATGACAAAATAATTTTGATGGGAAACTCTGTAATGATAGACAAACTTTTTGGTTTGTTTTTGTTTGATTTTGATGGGTAACTCCATAATGATAGGCAAGCAGCATTTTGTTTTGTTTAACTGTAAGAGTAAAGTATGTCAATAAGAATCTTCATTAGTTAACTTCAGATTTTCATTGTTTATTTTAAAAAATTTGCTGATGATTTTCCTTATACGGAGCTCAAAGATTTTTTCTTTCTTTTTAGAGAAAAGAAAACGACAGAGGCAGGAGGAAGGTGAAAACAGAAGAAGGGTATGGGATTTGTTTAGCTAATTATAATATACTGCAATATCTCGTAGGATTTGCCATGGTCATTTATCTCAGAATGATCTATTTCCCAAAAAAATTAGTCCTAAATAATTGATGGAATCCATTTAATCTTGCTGAATAGTCTTCTGAATGGGGATTGATAATAGAAGGTTAGAGGACAATTTCAGTGGCGCTGCTTGGACACTATTGTTACTCAGTGTGCTGTGGTGTATGCCAATAGGTATAACAAGCATTAAATAGGGTCCTGATTTCTGGGATTCAGAATAATCTGAAATGTTTTTTACCAGTCTCTTACCATTCTGCTTAAAGTAAACTGCAGTTACAGGGTTATCCTGAAATGTGGACTCCTCCCAAACTTGTTTTGTGTGCTTGTTGGAAAGTCACTGGCACAGATTCTATTTTATTTTTTGCCAGAGGAAGGAGTTGCATTTGGGACAGAATCAATAGTTTCCACCAAATGACAAACAGAATGTTTGATTCAAGTTATGTTTTCTGTGTATATTGTATTGAAACATCTGTGAAGCTTTAGTTTTTCACTAGTTTATAATAAAATCTAGAAAGTCACAATAAAAGTTAGATGAGAGAAGGGATGCATGCAAGATAGTACTGGGACTAAAACCCCTTTGTTTTCCAAGCTCAGGTATAATTTCATCTTAGATGACAGCCACTACTGCATAGACCTTTCTTTTGATCCTTTCCCTCCATCTCATGATTTTAAAACTTGATCTTGCTGGGAAGCAAGTGTATGATACATTTAATATACACTGAAATGACATGACACCAAGCTACAAATTTTTCTGTGGTGTGTGCATCTCGTTATTTTTCCACTAGATGGAAGTAGTGATCAATAAAAGCAGCAGTTCCCACCATAACTTAGAGGAGTTGGCTGAGTTTCTAGAGCAGATTTGAGATGCAATTTGTTTTCTGAAAGTCTTTTTCTTAAGAACAGTAAAGATAAGGACTTTAGTGAAGGAACACATTTTGAGATTAAAATGAAACAAAAATTCTTCCTGTATTAAGATACTGAACAGTTGTTGTGTTGCTTTTTCCTCTCAGCTTACATTTTTCTTCATGGTTACATTTTCCTTCAGCTCATATTTTCTTCCTTTTTTCCAGGAGTGGAAAGAGCGGTATGGAAATAGAGATGATTCCACCAGAAGCAGAGCTGTCCACACAGACCAGAAAGAATCCAGCTTCTCAGAGACCAATGCCAACAGACGTAAGCTTTGTGGTTTGGAGGGGAAGTTTGTTTTGTTCTGTTTCAGTACCTTGTCTGCACAACACTGCCTTTGAGAGTAGTTTCAAATATTTTGCTTTTTGTCATAGATGCTGTGCTGATAATGTTCATTTCTGTGGCTCAGTGCCACCATGCCATTTAAGGCACTCAAAAGAGTACTGTATTTCTTTCCATCTCCCAACTAGTTGGGATCAGAGATTCTGGCTACTCTTCAGACCGGTTACTTGGTCTTATGGGATATACAATGATTGCCATTAGAGTGGCTTCTCAGATTAGAAATAATGAAACAATCAGATGAGCAACAAATGTAACGTCTCATAAGTGTATAAACTCTCATTTAATAATGTTTATTAGAAAAATAATTCTTTGTGTATGCTTTTAACTTCCAAGAAGTTTGTCAGAAGGTGGGTGGGTTTTTCTCCATTTTTTGTGCTCTTGTAAGCTAACAACAAGTAAAATGAAACTGACGAAAAAGGAGGAAAAAGCGTAAGAGGAGGAAAGCTTTGAATATGCTTTTAAGAAAGGTAGATTTCCCCCTCCTCTGTACAGAGTTGCAAACTCATATTTTTAGTGGTAGACTAACTGAAATTACATTTTAATGTTCATCATGTGATTATGTAGCATTCCAACTCTAAAACAGGCCATAGGTACTGACCTGGTGAAGGTCACAGAGTGAACTGCAAAACAACAACTTAATTCATGACATTGACTTTTTTGAAAAACAAACAAAAGCAAGCCCCTCCAAACGGCTTAGTTCAAGCAGGTAGCTGGAAGGATGAATGGGTGTTATAAAATTAATGCTTGCCTGTAGTTTTTCATTTTCCTTGATTCTTTGCAAGTTAGATCTCAGCCTATTTGAGGGGTAGAAGTTGTAGTTGCATTTCTGTGTAGATACAAAATTGAAATACTACAA
This sequence comes from Anthoscopus minutus, assembly GCA_013399455.1. NCBI lineage: Eukaryota > Metazoa > Chordata > Aves > Passeriformes > Paridae > Anthoscopus > Anthoscopus minutus. The sequence goes on along the minus strand of VWYI01037642.1, from coordinate 9,840 downwards.
ATTTAATCAAGTTTGGTTTAACATAAATCTGCTCTAAATTATAGCACTTTTGGATGAGATTGCTTTATTATTTTTATGTTTTTTTAAATTTGATGTCTCCATACACTCCAGGCTGTTCACAAAACAATTTAAGTGTCTTTCATTCCTTTTACTTATCCAGCGCTATCAAAGTATACCCGTTCAAATGGTAGGACTGAAAGAGATAGAATAGAACTCCTCCAGGATGCAGAACCTTTGGATTTTAATGCAGACTCTGTTAATGATGACCCCCTTGAATCAGACTCAGGAAGGTGAGGAATATTCTCTGTAATTTACAGTTAAATATTTCTAATGTCTTTTGTTTTCTGATCTATGACAACTGTATCAAATAGTTTCATAAATAAGAGTTTTGTAAATGAAGTTTATCATTTCATCTAACTTTACTCCTTTCTTCCTTTTCCACTATGATAAGGAAATAATTTAAAAACCTATTAAAACCTGAAAGTGTTTCAGATTTTTTAGAAATGTCAGAGTAAGATTCGAACTGGATATAATGTTATATATGGCATAATTTAAAAAAATGTTGCATGTAAAACGGCTAATGACCTGCATGTTAAGGGAGCATCCCAGTGTGATCATGCAGGGGCCAGTCTGGGGGTCACACTTGTGCCACCTCAGACTTTCACTGCTGGGACTGAAGCCCCTTCACCACAGGTAGCTCCAGTGACCCAAGAGGCCCCTCTTTCACACCCTACTCACCCCAGCCTCAGAGTCAGAAAAGTTTCCCTTTCCAGCTTGACCGCAGTTTCCTACAACAGAGTCCAAGATACCTGGTTCCTATAATCATGGTGCAGTGACAGCATAATAGCTTGAATTAGTGCCTCCAGGGAGGAACCCCAAACAAAAGATTCCTGAGCTTTTACACCCTCCCAGTCCATGTGCACTGTAATCCAGGCTCTTCCAGCTGAGCCCTTGGCTCCTGCATGGTCTCTGGGTGTCCAGTCCTCTGGCGTGGCCAAAGGTCCCTATGTCCTTGTTAGCTGTTCATGGCACCTTGCCTGGGGCTCCCATTTCCTACCATTCAGGGTACAACTTGCAGCTGCATACTGAGCTATCTGGTGAATGCCTCAACAGAGATTTTTCCCTAATTTCCTACAAATCTTAACTGGACAAAACTCACTTGATTTCCCAGTATACAATCCATTATGAAAGGGCTGTGGGAAAGAATGTTACAGGAAAATTAGGAAAAGGCTGCAGGAAAGAATGTGCAGGAGTACAGCTGGGTATCAGATCTTGGAACTACTAAAGTAAATTAAAATCTGAACAGAGAGTACCAGACCTCACTGTGTATCTCGGTCTGTAGTAAAGAATTTTGTGAATCTGTGGTTGTGACTGCAACACCAAATTACCTCAAGCACAGAGTACCTTGTGTAGCTGCTAAGCCCTGCTCATATTTAAGAAACAAGCAATACTTTGTATGGGTATTTGGGGGTGGTGGTTATGGTGTAGAACCACTAAATGACAAATAATTTAAAATTCACATATATAAAGTTATCATTCATTGTTTTTTAGCTAAAACTACTTTACCCAATCAAAAAGAGTTACAAAAAGTTATCATTTCAGTGGACTAATATCTGTAACATCAATAAAAAATGCCAGCTCAGAAACGTGCAAAGAATGCTGCTGACTGGCACTGCCAGGTTTCACAGGTTGATTAAGACAACTGGTTTAGTTTCATGTCACCACATTTAAAAAGCTGGGGTTTTTAAGCATAAGAGTTTAAAGAGGAGCTAGCCTAGAATTTCTCTCAGCAGTTTGCTTCTATGCAGTGTGAAACGGATTGTCTACTAAAAACAGGAATATGCATATGTAATTATTCTGGAGCAAGTAAAGAATAAAAAATACATAATAAGAATTACAAGCACAGTGCCAGAAGTCTCCAGGCATCCATATGCTTTGCAAAGTGGAGCATTCTAAACTTGTTCTTTAAAAAGAAAACCAGGACCTTGAAAGTTTAGTTGAGCTTTGCCTCATAACCTTCATTTTAATTTATGGATGTAATAAATCAAGAGTAATTGTATATGGAATTTCAGTTAATTTAGAAGTAGCTTATGTAACACTGGTTTTCAAAACTAGAGCTCCTGCAGTAGATAGAACATTCTTGGACAGTAAGGGCAGTTAAGACACCCAGTTCTGGCTTTGTGTTCATTCAGATTTTAGTAAATACTACAGCAAGGAACTACATTGTGCTTGTGTTGGACCTTATTTGTGCTTTTAAAGTGTTTCTAAAATATATTTGACCAACAATTTGAGAAATTTCTCTTTTCCCACTAAGCATGCAGGCATTTGTTTTCATTATATTTGATACTGTATTTCTTCTAAGAATACCCCATGAGATACACTGTTAAGCACCCAAGCTATTTTATGGGTGCCATTGTTAGTTTGGGTTTATTGTATTTTGGGTTTTTGTTCGTTTGTTTAGTTGTTGGTGTGGTTGAGATTTTTAAAAAAAAGTCCTATTCAACCAAAACATGCAACTTCTTTCCTTTGTTTTAGGGAACATAGTTATTTAAGATTCCTAGTATTCATATAACTGTTTCTCTTAGTCATATGACATTTAATTTAATGCCTATCTTTCGAACTAATTCAGTAAAGCATCAAAGCCTGTAATTCACTGGAGTTAAGAAGTAAGATTGCAATGAGAGTTAGATGATTCATGGGTCTTTATTTTTCTATTTCCTGTGACACTTTTTCACTTTTAAAATTGATCCTGCAGGTACCAGCCTGGTGGAAGATATCTGTCAATGTCTCGAAGCAAAATATTTGATGATGTCTAAGCTCATCAAAGATAAAGAAAATTCAGTGGAAATCTAGCTCCTACTCATTGCTTGGAAAATACTGTTTATGATATATCACTGAAGCATCAAAGACTCTTTAAAAAAACCATGAAGGAACAACTCATTTGGAAATGCACGTGTATGATAACTTCACCACTTGTGATAGGAATATGCTTCTGCTATTGTAGATACTGTTGTGCATCAGTGTGGTCTTTTGTGTCATGAACAAAAGGAGAAAACTATTTAAAGTTAATAGACAGTAAACTCATAAATATACCTAAGGCTCAACTTGAACTGTAGCAGTCTAAGTTTGGGGAAGAGATTTTTTTTGAATTTTTTATTTGGTATTTTAACCAATGCTGTGAGAGCATATTGATGCATCCAAAGTGCAGTTATATCAATTATATAATTATCTTTATTGTATAATTATATATAATTATAAGAAACACTTGCTATAATTTTTCTATTTGGACTTTATGCCTTGTCCAAAGTCTCCTGAAGGAAAATAAGGCTTCTTTTGCCTTCAGTGGTATTTAAATCTCACCCCATATAAGGAGAAAGCCTGAATGGCGGGCCTGCTTTATAAAATCAGATAATACAAATTCCAATACTTAGAGGGCTTCCAAGGAGATGGTGACTCCCTTTTTTACAAGGAGTCATGTGGAAAAGACATCATGGGCACAGGTTATTCCTGGCGAGATTCCTGTTGGACACAATTGGAAATTTTTGTGCAAGTAGAGCAATTGGCCATTGGAATAATGTCTCCAGAGAAGTAGTAGATTTCCCCAACACTGAACACTTAAAAATTTTTCTGGACAGGGTGCTGGATCATCTTGTCTACACTATGCTTTTACTGAGAAAGGATGGACTGTAAAATCATAGTCACAGAATGGTTTGGGGTGGAAGGAACCTTAAAGATCATCTAATCTCAAGCCCTTCTGCCATGGGCAGGGTCACCTTCTAGACCAGATTTTTCAGACTTCCATCCAGCCTGGCCTTGAGCACTCCCAGGGATGGGGCATCCACAGGTTCTGTGTGGCAACCTGTGCCAGTACCTCACCACCCATACAATAAATAATTTCTTAAAATATCTAATCTAAATCTGTCCTACTCCAATTTTCACCCATTGGCCCTTGTCCTAACACTACATCTCCTGGTGAAGAGTCCCTCTCCAGCTTCCCTGTAGGCACCTTCAAACACTGGTAGGTTCCTATGATGTCTCCATACAACCTTCTCTTCACCAGACTGAACAGCCCCGACTTTCTCAGCCTGTCTTCTTTAAGGGAGGTGCTCCAGTTCTTTCACCAACCTGATGGCCCTGCTCTGGGCTCCTTCCAGCAGGTCCCTGTCCCTCCTGTGCAGGGACCCCAGCTCTGGATGCAGTGCTCCAGGTGGGTCTCAGCAGAGCAGAGCAGAGGGGCAGAATCCCCTCCCTCCCCTGCTGCCCAGGGGCTCTGGATGCAGCCCAGGACACGTTTGGCTCTCTGGGCTGTGAGTGCCATGGCCGGGGCATGTCCAGCCTCTCACCCACAGCACCCCCAGCTCCTTCTGGGCATGGCTGCTCTCAGTTTGTTCTCTGCCCAACCTGTAAGCTGTGCCTGGGATTTCAATGACCCAGCTATAAGACCTTGCCCTTGTTTTGCACAGACCCACCTCTCAAGCCTGTCCTGGTCCTTGTGGATGACTTCCCTCCAGTATTGACTGCACCACATAGTTTGCAGTCAGCAGATAATCCTTGAGGTTCCTTTTATCATGGTAGTGTTATGATTCCATGAAATTTTTTGGCATAAATTTTGGAGCGATGAGTATTGGTCAAGAAAGGCTGTATTTTTTCTTTTCCAACATTATATTCAGATACCTGATTTTAGCATGTGTAAATAATTGAAATTCAGTATGGACCTGAGTGTCACTGTCATACGAGCATATGTGCAATAGCAAGAATACATTATTGAAGTTACTATGTCTGCTTAAGGTCTTTACAGATGTAATGATTCAAAATCTTGGCACACTAATGTTTTTGTAACTATAAAAGAAATATACTATGAAAATGGAGTTAAATACTGAAATATGATAATGTGCACGCACCTCAGGCTCGGCTTCAAACTGTAGAGTATTTCTTTAAAAGAAGGGAAATACATAGCATGACTATGTAATGGTAGACAATATCCTAAGTACCCTGGTTGCATTATGTATCAGTTTTTAAGGTGCCTGTATTTTGCAGTAAGTTGTTGCAAAAAGAATAATACTTTGCCATTCAAAAATGCCAATTATTAACAGTGTAAAAAAGCTTCACATTAATTTCATTATTGTAGGCATATTTTTAAACTGTAGTTAGTTGAATGAATTTTCAAATGTAATCATAAGGTAAAAGATGTAGTCAAATTCTTGATAACTTGGGTAATTTGAGTAATTTAAAATGTTGCTTTTTCCGGTTTTTCTGAATTCTTTACCACTTGGGAGCTTTCTTATGTGCTTACTAAGTTATGTTGAAAACTGAAAGAGAACATGTTTATATCATAAATTCTTTATCATGCTTAAAAAACACATCCCTTAAAGCAGCTAGGAATGAGTTATTCTGAAAAGTAAGTTTTCATGAATGACATATTCTACTAATTTTTAAAAATAGTCTGTGTTTTCAAAAGTAATTGTTAATGGGGATCTAACTCTACCTCCTGTGATTTTAGTATATGTGTTCTAGCAGTAGTGGTATTTGTAATACATTGATCTGCCTGTTTTGAAACACTGAATTGTTACTATGAAAGAGAAAAAATATCTTTATTTGTATAGAAATAATTATATTAATAAATTGGCAGACATACAGTAGTTGTCAGTTTGTTATTAGGTGAATGCAGTGAATGTCAGCCAAGCACACAGGCATTCAAGCTCATGCAATTTCCACATCACTCATATGAGGCCTCTTTTTAGTTTGATTATTTTGTGTTTGTAAAAGTTTGCTCCAAATCTTAGGCTGGAATCTAATCAGGGACTGGACAATGATAAGATGAGTCTCTCTATATTCAGATATTTCTTTAGCAACTCTATGATAGTACCTATTTAATTTATTTTTTTCACTACTTTGTAGTGCTATCCTGAATCCATCCTTCTGTGAAAGGTGTTGTATATGTTCTTGGGCACCCATCCTTATGAGTGTTCTTAGACTCTATATTTCTGTTTTAAAAATTTGTATCTCATTTAATTGTTCAGCAGTTTATTTATAAAACTGTTTGGCAGAAATAAAATTCAAACTCTTTGTTTAACTCTTGAGATGTGGCTGCAAATGAATCTAATTCAGGCAGGCCCCGTAGAAAAGCTACTAGAAGGGAGTGTCTGTTTCTCTGAAAATCTGTGAAATCACCTTACCTAGTCCCTGGTGACCTGACAATGGGATTGAGCCTCCATAGGGCTTGTTTTTTCCCCTCTCAGTGAAGTGGCGGCAGACAGAATTTTCAGGGGAAACATGGTCAAGGTTTTATCTATAACAGGCAGCTAGTCCCTGCTTCAGATTTCATTTGAATACAATCATTTGAAGAGTTGCCTGCATAAATTAATGACAGTGGGATTTTAGGTTTAACACAGACGTTCTTAAAGTGGAAATCCAAATTTTTGATGTTGTAGGGAAGTAAGGAAAAACCAGTGGCTACTTTTTGAGCTCTGAAAAGTTCTTAAGAGTTCTCTGTGTTTGTGCTTGGCAGTGCCTGTTGTCACATCCTCCCTGGATACTGTTCAGTTAAACAAGGAGTTGATAAGTGAAGTCAGGATTCATCCTTAATGTGCATTGCTGACCAGGAGTTACCAGGCTCTGATTACATGCAATTTATTGGCTAATTAATTTAAAGTATGTTTTGAAAACTCATTATGGGTTCATATGACTGAATCTGGAATACTTTCAATAAAGAAATATGGCATAAAACTATAAAAGGACAGTATTTACTGTTCACTTGAGCTAGTTTCAAACAAGTTTGGTTGCTGCTGAACAGGGCTTTGAGTACCCAGATGTGGTTGAGATGTACTGGCTGTTTTCACGAGGGTTGGACTAGGTGGCCTTTACAGATCCAGCCCAAACCATTCTGGAATTCCATGGTGCTTCTCAGATTACGGCAACCCTTGATGAGGTTTTTCCTGCTACAACACCAGTCCCAGCAGCACTCCAGCTAAATGAAGTTAAAAACTAGCTTTGGTATGTTTAAGCAGTGGCTGTACTGTAGACTAAGAGTGTTCCTGCATCACTTCTGATGCTGCAGATGAGGTGATTTTAAATACAATTCCCTTGCAAACTGTGCTTTTGGGAACTGAATGTTAACATATTTTTCTGTCAGTGTATATATAGAGTAATATTTATTTGCTGCTAAAGAATTTCAATTATGTATTTATTATTTCACTTCCTGAATTACTAAGCAGTTAGTGTATACATTTTGCTATCATTTGTGCAGTTTTCTTTCCATCAGTAAACACCAAAAAAAACCCCAAAACACCAAAAATCCCACCCAAGTTAAGTACAAGTGTTTCAATATCTTCCTGTCAAAGATTTAAATGAGTGAAAAGAATGTGTGCAAGTCACAATGAACTTCAAAAGCAGTGTGAAAACAGTACCTAATCAATATTGGAGTTGTTAAAATGGATGGATAGCAGAAAGTTGTAGTCAAACTTAATACTCCTACTATATTTGTAGTTCTCTTTTTCTTAATACATATTTTGGTATGCATATTGGGAAGTAAGTCCCCTACTCAGTTAAAGAGTTGGGGACTCAGTGTTTAACTGAGAGAGACTCAGCTGTGAAGTGAGGATGTGTTTTTATGAGGGAAGGTAAAAGATATGTAACTTCTAATTTGTGCTTATAGTGAGGCTTTGGGCAAACAACAACATAGCTTCTTATTTAACTACAATAACGTGTTAAGAAAAAAAGAAACTTCATGCTTCTATAAGTTACACTACTGGAAAAATCATATAATCTGCCTTTATTTTGCAATCAAGCACTTGTAAAGTAGTCATTAACAGTATTAATAGGAATGGTGGAAAGCTGCTGTCTTTTCAACATTTACTTGTGCTATTCTAAAATTTAACATGTACAATGATTTTTACATAGGAAGTACTAAAAAATGATGACTATGATTTTCTATCATTGTGGTAATTTGTATTTTATTAAATTTGTCTTGGAATATTGTAAATATGTGGAAAATACTACATTTTGTTTCAGTTTTCATTGTTGCTTTAATTACTTGAAATCTGAGGGGCATTCATAATACCAAATAGAGATCTGTTTATGAAGGAAAACTTTTTATGAAGCTTCTTAAAGAAATCTGACTGGTTCATTACAGCAAACAGGTGCGTCTTAATTATTAACAATGGCACTACTAAGGGGATATACTGTGTCCTAGCTTTTTAATTTTTCTTTGAAATTCAAAAACTTGTTACATTTTTCAGAGAAGCTTAGTTGTGAATCTTGTAAACTTTCTGAAACTTTTACATTCCTTTTCCCTAATGGGCTCTGCAGGAATATGTGCTGCTTCATGGCAGTCATCTAATACTAGCTGTGCCTCTAATTAAGTAGTCTAATCTGAAGCTGAGACACTCCTACACCATTTGATTATGTTGACTGAAATTCAGCATTCCTAGGAAAAAAAAAAAGCATATTGAACTAGATCCCTTTTAAATACATTAATTGATGTTGATTTTATTGCATTGTACTTGGTACCCTCTGTTTGGGTCATATCGTAAGCCAAATCAGGTTTATTCTTTGTTTCTCTTAGAATGCATTGGAATGTAGTACTTAGCATGCTTTTGTGAGCGTGTGTGTGTTTTAGTACGCAGCTTCAGTTATTTCCTCGGGATTTCTGTGAACTAGTAGTTTCAGAGTGATACCTTAGCTGTCACCATAAAAATTAATTATTTTCTAGAGAAATACATTTGGTTTCTGTAGAGGTATCTGGAAGTTAAGGGAATTCATTTGTAAGTATAGGTTTATAGACCTTCATTCTCCACTGTATATCAAGGTAGGCTGTAGGAGTGCTGCTTATGGATAGACTATCTTCTTTTGCCTTATGATACAAGTGTGTATGCATAAATATCTTGTTTTGAAATTCACTGAGTTCAACATTTTTCTCTGTAGTGTTCTGAATTACTGTTGTACTGGATTATATTTTTGAAATGTGTGTTACAATATATACAGTCAAATACTTAAATTGGCATGAAATAAATCATTTCTTCAGTACATTTTCCCTGGTGTATTTTAGATATTCTCTGAGTAGTTTTTGAAAGTAGTCTTTTTTCCAAGTGAAAGTTATACTTCTATTAAAACTATATTCATACTATAGAAGACAATCCAACCTTGTTTAGTTATAATTTTGAATCTTCTTGAAGGCAGATAAAAAAGGGAAATTGTGAAGAATATTGCATACCTGGTGGTGTCAGGGAAATCTGTGAGGACCCTGTATGCTCCTGGGACTGACTTGGCACTGAGCACTTCTGTGGAGCATAAAGTGGGATGAAGGGTAGGGTCCCAACATCTCTCCCTCTTTTCTGTGAGAACTCATAGGACATAATTCCTTCTAGTTCCTCCAGGCCCCTGGTGAGAATGAAGGCAAGAGACTGATCCACTGCAGCTGTGAAGAGATGGGGGCAGCAAAGGAATTGACTCCATCTCATCTTCTAATGCTTGCATATTTATTGTTTTTATCTTCCCCCCCACCCCTCCCCCCCCCAAAAAAAGTTGTTTCTTTTAAAATTTTAAATATTTTACTGTCTCTGTAAGTTGAGGGAAGTGATTCTGCCCTTCTGCTCTTTGGTGAGACCCATCAGTGCTACATCCAGCTTTGTGGTCCTCAGCATAAGATCATGGATCTATTGGAGCAAGTCCAGAGGAGAAACATAGATGACCAGGGGGCTGGAGCATCTCCCCTGTGAGAAAAGGCTGTGTTAGGTTTGCTCAGACTGGAGAGGAGGAGGCTCTGGGGAGGTTTCACTGCAGTCATTCTTCAGGGGGGTTTACAGCTAAGATAGGGCCCTGTCCTGGTTTAGGACAAATTTG
>VWYI01037638.1:4128-17355 GCA_013399455.1 Anthoscopus minutus | reverse complement strand
CTCTTTTATCTTTTTTCCTTTTCTTTTCTTTTTCTCTCCTTTTCTTTCCTTTTCTCTTTTTCCTTTCCAAAATTTTTCCTTTCCTTTTTCTTTTTCTTTCTTTCCTTTCCTTTTCTCTCTTTTCTTTCCTCTTTTCTCTTTTCCTTTTTGCTTTTTTGCTTTTTTCTCTTTTTAATTTTCTTTTTTTTCTATTTCTTTTTACTCTTCCTTTCCTTTTCCTAATTTGTTTTTCCTTTCCTTTTATCTATCAGCCTATAATATGGCTCTAATGACAGTCTCCAATTACTAAAGCAGTAATGTCATACAGGAAATACATGCATTGCATTAGAGGATCCTCTCTTACAGATTATTGATTTTTCCAAAGCTTCATTTCCCTTGCTTCATCTATCTACACCATCTGGTAAGACAGTCTTAGAAGTAAAAGTCACTAAGAACAAAAGCAGGTTTCCCCTAGATCTGTTATGATGTAACTAGTTCTAGCTCAATCAAGTTATTTAATCTGTAAAATGAAGAGTTTGAAAGTTATCTGAGGTCTCAGATAACAGCCTATTTATGAAAATATTTAGTAGTTTTTAGTCTTGCTCTTCTGGTAGCCATGCCTGAATTCTAAAAACTCCTAAATAACTGGGATTCTAAGGATAATCATCCTGCTTCTTTTATTGCTGCCAATCAAGAAATGAAACTGAGCTTTTCTTCAGAGGGGTGTGGCTGGAACTTCCTTTCCCATGGGTGATCTATTTGAATATCAATAGTAATTTCTTCATTCATATGAGATGAGTGCAAACTCATAGACCACAGGAACTATGGAAGCTTTATAAGAATATTAATATGGAGATAAAAACAATAAGTAAAGGCAAACTTTGTTGATTCCACTTCCGTCAGAAGGGATTAAATGAATAATCACTAGCGGACAGTGCAGAGAGTAAAACAATTGACACTTAGAAGCTAGGTAAAAAGATAAATGTTAATGCACTGCTCCCTCAGCCTCAAAAAGATTTATTATACCAGAGGAAGTAGTCAATAGTGAGCCACTCAACAATTTTACCCTTTTAAACCAAATCAAAGAATTGATTCCTTTTGTATCAAAATTAATGTTTTAAATTAGTCTGAATTAGATAAGAAGAAAAATGAAAATTTCTGTTTCATCAAGTACCTGAAAATAAACTAGCAGATTAGTAGTCTGTACAGTGCTGATTACAAAATCAATCTATAAGATTGCAATATAATCAAATATTAAGCTTTGAGATACAAACTCCACAGAGACACAACCCTCCAGAAAACATGACAATCACCTATAATAACTGTATCTTCTGCCAATTGAAGGTTCCCATGAATGTTTACATTGTCCAGCTTGATGTTTACTATTGTAGTACATACTGGCTGCCCTAGTGAGCAGCTCTGCGGCGTCTTTTAGTATAAAACAAAGTGACTGTTAATATGTAACTGCAGTAATATTTAGTCTGCAGCTCTGTGCATATATTGTGACTTCAAATTAAAAACTAATCCTCTGAGAATCTCTGTGTTTAGAGAATACTGAGGGAGTTCTTAACTGTTTATATACTCTCTCTGCTAAAACTAACAGATTAGAACAATTATTCTGTTATGTCTGTCATTTTAACTCATAGTTCTTCAGCTGAAGTTTTTCAAAGAAAACCTCCATAAGAGATTGGCATTAGCTATTCTATTCTGTTTGTACAGATAGGACATAGAAACATTAAAATACAACATTTAAATGCCATCCCTTTTATCTGTGAAATACAATTTCTTTATGTTTTCCTTGTGATTCCATGATTTTGAAAAATTGTGCATGGTGCGTCTGTGCACTTATGCATTTGTACAGACAGTTTTTAAGATGGAGAAGCTTGCATGACTGTAAAGAAGGCTAGAAGGAGAGGCTGAACTAAGGACAAAAGGAATGTGTGTTAAATGTGTTAAAAAAGGAAATGAATTCAGTTTAGTGTCTAACTAGTTATTATGAAATTATTAGTTGTCTGCTTTTTTTTAAGTTCTCTGCTTTATTTGAGGACACCCCTCATTTTAAATTGTTCTTGACTACATGACTTGATACATTAGTGCTTTTTAGATTTTTTGCTTTATTCGCTGTTGGGTTTTTATTTCCCAAAGACCAGATTCTGCTATTGACATGTTTAAAAATGCATATGAATAATCCTAGCTACACTTCTGTGATCTAAATTTAGGATGATCACAAACTTAGTTTGGTAATAATGAAAGCAAGACCCTTCCTAGTGAAAAAAATGGCAAGAGAGTTCATTAATTAGAGCTTTTAAGAAATGAGAAACAGCCTATGCTAAAAAACTGCCCCAACATGTCTCACAATACACTGTAAGGTGAATCAAGTAGAAATAAACTAGTTTCTCATCATTAGAAATGTTCTGGAAACGTTTTGAGAATTAAATACAGCTTGGAGGATTCACAGAATGGGAGAGAAAAGGTTACCTAGATTTTTGGCAGTGTGAGCACACTGCTGGGAATAAAGGGAACTCAGCAGACAAACTAATCAGCAAAAAAGGGCGAAACAATAGCTGAACTATGATTGCTGTACTGGTGGAATTCATGACTAGCAATCACATTACATAACATTCCCAGGGAAAATAAAGTCACACATTGTGGTCAAAGAATCATGGAACTATTAAGAGTGGAAAAGACCTCTGAGATCATCAAGTTTAACTATGATCAAAATCCACCACATCAACTGAACCATAGTACTGAATGCCACGTCCAGTCCAGTAACTGTCCATATACAGAGAAAACAGACATTTCAACCAAACATATCATGTACATCACACACAAGAAGGATGCTAATATTAAAACAGAAACATGAATAAGAAAACTAAACCCAACGAAAAACCCTGCCAAACATATAAAATAGTAATAACAATTAAATGTATACTCTAGCATTCGTGCCAGGATTGTCAGGAACACAGTGCTTTTCCAAAGTTTTTCTTATTTTTGCTCCACAGCAGCAGGTAAAAAGATTAAGACATTCTCATAATAGAAAGTACCTCTGGGTTATTATCCACTATCAGTTGCTTTATTCAAAACACACAAAAATTAAAAAAGCAAAAATGACCCAATTCTTTACTTTATTGAAGGGTCCATTGAACCAAAAGTCTTTTACATGAAATGAATGTTTTATATTATTTAGGCGTATTCGTTACTAGAGCTTTTTTCAGTAAGACATGACACCAGGTTATTTGCTTCTTTAAAACTCCTTTTAGCTGCTCAAATGTTAGGCATGTAAATGTTTTCTTCTGTACTGCCAAATGAATTAGACAAAACTAATCTATAGAATTTATAATAACTCTGGATAAACCATAGCCAAAGAAAAAATGATTCCTATCATTTTTAGTCATTCTGATTTGGTATTTAGGTGATAAAAAGTGTTTTGGCAATTATAAAAATTGCCGATGTTTTATTGGCCTTCCCAACATCCTCAACAAATGCAGTCATAGATGTACTAGTTTCGGTTCTTCTGTGAAGACAGGCTGATGCGGTGTCCTGGCTCTTTCTCCCCCAAGGCACCACACTGAGAGTGAGGAACAGCTCCAAGTCTGGACGTCAGGAGCTGAACCTTAGACCTGCTGCTCTACAGCACTTCCTGTGTCAGTGCAAGGAGGTGGTAAAGGATTGAGGAAGAAACTCTCAGTTTGTGTTCCACGAAAATGTTTAAATGAGACATTAAATCAGACACTAAATGAGACACTAAGAAACTTCTAACAGCCCCGGGCACGAGATTTTATGTGGGGGCACTTGAAGGGGAGGGCGCAATTCTTTGACCAGTGGGGAATCCAGGAGGGAGGAGCACAGGGAGGGGATTACAATTGAAGCACCAATAAGAGAACACAACCGGAGGGAACAGCTCACATAAACCAATGGGACATTGAATAACACAGGATTGACAGGGAACTTTCTGGAACAAGGGGCTAGTACAAGGGAGGATTGACAAGCCAATGGGAGGGGAGACAGGGAAGTTCCTGGGTAAAGGGGCAGGGTTTACAGTGATGGATAGGGAAGGCACTGGAAGAAGGACTGGGGTTATAATGATAGGCACATAGGGGAGGGTACAGCTTAGGGTGGAACCGACAACAAAAGGGAGAGATATTAACAGTACAGAGGGTAATTGAACCAAATACAATGAACAAAAAACACACCGCAACAATAGGTAACATAGTTAAGTAGGTATACAGAATTCCACTGCTTTAGAGAGTATACACATGATGCATTTTGAAAATCAGCTTCAATCCATGCATAGAGCACACAGATATAATGTTCTTCTGTATCATCCATCCACAAAAGTTGCACAGCTATGTGCATTCTTACTCAGAGCTTGATTTTTTCAACACTAGCTTTTCTACAGATTTTACGAATATTTTCCAAAGATTTTATGAATACTCAAAATTGTACTATGAAGAGAGGATGGATTGAATGGATTTTTTAAATAAAAGGTAATGTTTTTCTTCCCTAGAATTGCACCTCAATGAAAGCCAAAAGATAATATTAAAAGGAGATGTGACAGTCCTTAATAACTCATCTGGCTGTATTATTCTAAAATGGAATATTCTAGATATAATTATTCCTGTGTCTATTCAGCTATGTATACACACATGCCCCTCTTCCCAAAAACATAAGCACATGTGTGTTCACATATGCCAGTTTTACATTACTTATACTGCATCTCCTGTATACAGGTAATTGTCCAAAAATATCCTCAGGCATTCAGCTGAATGGAAGTCTGCTAGCGACAAGTTTACAATATAGGAAGGTTGTACGTGGTGTGTTTACTAAGGGACATGCTAACAAACACTTTTTTTTCCCACAAAACATTAGCCACTGGTATACTCAGGACTTCACTGTATATATTTTTGTTTTCTTTTGTGAAATTATCATATTCACAGCTATTCCATGGTTCTTTTAATGGTTTAGCCTTTTCAGCATATGTGAAATACATGTACTACATAACACAGCAGGTAAAAACGAAGTCTAAGAAATCTCTGGTCAACTCAGCAGAAGTATAAGCACTTAAAATAAAATTATGGTATTCCAGATGTACATCCTTGGGCTATAACATAATTATTATTCTCCTGATAATGGAGAAATATGAAAGGTTCAGACATAACAGGAAACACCATGTCTCCTAAGGTCTTCTCTACAGTAAAATGTCTAAGTTATGCTTCAGCTCCAGTTTTCTATTGGGATAACCATGATTTTGTTCCTGTCTAGTGTGGTAGGACTTTTCAGTTGTACTTTTTTCTCAGCTGATGTTGCTTCAGAAAAATATCTGTCAAGAAACTTTTAATTCAGTGAAGCAAACAGTTTCTGAAAGATTGGCTTTTAATTTTAGCAGAGAATGAATGACCCCATCAAATTCCGAAGACTAAAGAAGATTTCTCAGTCAGTTTGTGATTAATCTGTGACTTGCCACAAGGCCCATGTAGACACTACACTGACATTTGAATACAGAGGGAGACTAAAAAGGTCTGTAAAGCATAAATATTTCACCTACAAAAAGCAACTCTGATGAGCAAATCCCTATAACAACAGATTGGGAGAGTAATTTTTGAAAGGGCAGTACTACATGCTTGTTTTGTGCCTGTACTCTTCCCTACTTAGTGTTGAAGGCAGTACCAGATTATTTCTTTGCTCCAATATTTTATGCTCAAGGAGAAGACTCTTTGAAGAACAGATCTGAGAATAAATATAAGAAGGAAATGGAAGAAAGAGCTGAGCTGCTCTCCATAGAGCTTTGAAGAGAAGTCTGGTGGGACTAAAACATGAAAAGTAAAAAATGGGCTTAGCAGAATTTGTGTTAAAAATTTCCAACTCATTAAGAGTCTGGAAAGAATAAAAAAGGCTGTGTAACAGATTTTGGGTAAATTCTAACAAACCTATCCACTGGAGTGGATATGAAAGCTGTCAAGGTTTCTGACAAATTTGGGACATTAGAATGTATGCTACAATACTTGCACCAAAAAGGGAGGAACCTTACCAGAAACACTGAAACAGGAACCATAACATTAATATCAGTAGCATCCAAGGTACTGTAAAAAAGTAAACCATGTTAGATAGAAAAATAAGAAAGTTCTTCAGAACAAGCTTTATCACTTGCTAAGAGAAATGTTTCTAATGTTAAAAGATGCCAAATCATGATTCTTTTCCTTGTGTTTTATGTGAATTGTATATCTCTCTCATTCTGCTTATACAAGCCCAGTACACAAGGAGTGATAAGTATAATAAACATAATAAGTGCTTATGCTTCTTCTGGGTCCTATGCAGCTGTAGTCACATTGTTAATGACTTACACTACAAACCCATCTCTGCCACTGTGTGCTTCAGTGAGGGACAAGTGATATACTTGGATGACAGGACACGAACTGTGATAGTTGGGAAAAAGCAAAATTGCAAACTGCAAGGCATATAGACTATGTTGTGAATAAAACTTTTTTATTCTCATTAGTTGGATGCTAAGTTTGTTAAATAAAGCCAAACATAAGTGAAAATTGATTCATTCAATTCACTAGTTATCAAAACTCACAGATTAAATAGTTTGTACTATCTAATCAAACAGTGAAGACCAAACAGCATTGGTCCAAAGCAACAAGCTGCCCTGACAGACAGGAACACTAACTGCAAACTTTTCAAAACCAAGCAAAAGTCAGGAGTGACTATTACAATTAGCAGCTATCTTTAAGAGGTACCTTCAATCATATTGAGAAAGAATTAAATAGAGACAGAAGACTTTAGAGATCTCACAAGCATCCAGAAGTCAAGAGAGGTCAAGCTCTGAGTAGTTGCTGTAGAAGGATTGCAGAGATAAAAGCAGTGTAAAATTGACTGGCTTAGATCTTAAGGCAATCTCACTAGCAGTTGAAAATATAGGCTCATCTGTATGATTTGCTTTCATTACGTAGAGCAGAAAGCATCAAACAAAAAGTCAAGGCTGTTGACCCACATTAAAAGCTAATTTTAGGAGGTATTAGCATGAGCCAGATACAGGGGTATGAGTAACAGTGACAAAAGGGAGTTTTCAGAGTTTAGATATTTAAGAGGACAGAAATAAAAAAAGTAATTTCAATATGCTCTTAAGAAGAACTCTGTTACCAAGATGAAAATTCTTGACAGCTAACAATAAAAGACAAAATTAGAAACATAGGTATTTCTGAAGAAACTACATTACTAAGATCACCAGATGCAAAAAATACAAACATAAACTCCCTATACGTCTGAACATAGGTAAGAATATTTCCCCTGTATTGCACTACCAGCAGTTCATTGTGCTGGTTGAAATAGAGCAGTGTTATAGTGCTACAGGAATATCTTTATACCTGGCAAACAGACTGTAGTTTTAAGTTTTTCCTATCATTTAAGATGCTCTTGGAATGTACTACAGCTATATGAACTGAACTTCAAACAAGTGTTTCTCAAAATCACAGAATTTAAATACATTTAATTACAGAGTCAAGTATCAAGTACCAAGTTCAAGTATAAATTTTGTCTCAGAAAACATTAGGTAACCAGACCATCATGAAGTTCATCATATGTCAAGGGAGTTGAAGCCCTCTTCAGACACCTGGTTATTTGTTTTAAGAAGATTAAATTGCTTTTTCAATAGAATCACATCATGCAGTAGCTACAAAAATCAGTTACATAAAAGAAGGAATATCTGCCGGAGGGAAAAGCATCTGATGAAAACTTTATTCATATTGTGAATATATGGCTAGATCTACCTAACTACTCTCTTTAGACCTCAATTAACTTTTCAAGTGAAGTGCTAAGATAGATTTCTGTTCTCAGGATGCATGAGATCTCTGCATACTAAATAACATTAATCAGAAAAGGAAAAATTCAATTGTGAGGCATGATTTCCTAGAATTATAGTTTCTTTTTCTTCTTTATATTATGTTAAATTAATGTCATCACTGCTATTTATTACTTGTGAAGCTCTGGTAGTAAAGAGCCATAGAGAAAAAGCTTTCAAACTTCCAAGAGACAATATGTATCTATAAAGGAAAAATATTTTTTCCTAGAAATGCAGAATTAAAACCTCATTTTCTTCCAAAGTATTACAAGATTCAAATTCTAGTTAAAGTATAAAAAAATTTACTCTTGATGTGTCTTCTGTTAAAAAGTAGAATGACTTGTCGGTACTAAATAATAACAATGTACACACCAACTATCAAAAGGGGACATGTTAGCCATATTCTGTTGCATACACCCACACAACTCTTAATCTTGTTTTGGCTGTTTGACAAACAGCAGCCTCATGTCAGTGAGCTGTTTAAGAGTCCCTAAATTTTCTATGCTGTGAACAGAACTCTTTAGTGACACAATAAGCAACACAGCACACCTAAAACGAGGTCAATTACTCTAGGAAAAATATGTCCAACCTAACAGCCATCTCATGTTCTATTATTTCATCTTGTCAAACAGTATCTGCAGTAGACTAAAACCTAGAGTTTCAGGCACAGATACCACGCTACTGAGGAGTGCTGTCTTGTCAATACAAAAATGCTTTGAGGATGGAAATTGATTCTGAAATGTGACAAGATTTTGGCAGCCCAGTCAGCAAGCTGTAGAAGGCCCCATCCTGGAAGTATCAGGAAGGGGAAATTCAGGGTCTTCTAGCATCTTACACTCCTAGAGTACTTTCTAGACTGTGCTGAGGAAGTTTTTTTTCTGAGTTTCTAAGCACTGGCTAACTGCCACTGCATCCATTTTGCAGCTAAGAACATAAAAACCTCTGAAATTTCAGTCCAAACCCTCCAAGCTCCCAGTTCCTGGCTCACAGCACTATGCCAAATAACAGTCTGAACAACCTCAGATCAAGGAATAGGAGTGCTATCTTTCTGAGACTAAATCCACATGAGAAACTGGATAATGCTCACAGAGCTAGGCTGTCCCATGGATCCATCCCCAATGAATGAGAGCTTAAAATGACACCACAAAGTTCCTTAACAGCACTAATGACAAAAGTCCAGCAGTACAATCCTTTTCACAAAACAGAGTTTGCCTGCACAGTTTCACATAACCCTTTGCTGAACCAGTTACACTGAATACCTTCTACAGGGCCTCTGTATGTATGTCTACATTTGTATACCCTGCCTCAGGATCAGCAGACAACTGCACAAGATCCCATGATCTCCCTGTAAGATTCTGAGAATTTAAATCTCAGTTTAAATCTTCAGGAATACTGAAGATTGAAAACGGTCATCTCTTTGAAAGTATCCTGCTTTTTCTTTTGCTAGTGTTTTAACTCTCCAGATGGATACATTTGCTAAAAGAAAATCCTGAATTTATCTAAACTGTATTAACTTTTAAACCCTAGAAGATTTCTCACTTTGAAAAGCAGTGAAATTATAGTGGTTTTGTTTTCAGTTTCTCAGACAGATGTCAACAGGTATGTAAGATTAAAGTCTGCTCCAGATGATAGGATGATTTATCTCTGGTGACTTTTTTTTTATATACATACTGGAATGTTTCCTTTCCATTTACTGTTATCTCGACGCTGCTAGGTATAGTCTGAACAGTTACTGGTAACAGCTTTGAAGAATACCTATAAGTCATCAGGAGGAAAACACTCTCATAAGCTGTGCTGTTGAAGCTCTGGACAGGTTTATAAGATGTACCGAGCTGACCCAAACCAGAGAGGTGCCTGGATTTCCCTAACAGGCCTGAGTGTAAATTCACTCACAGGATCCTGTACTTTTTAGGGGGATCTTCACCACCTAGGAGACCAGCTGGAGAGGACAAATGGAACATTGTTGGGATCCATAGAGTGGTGATATTTTCCTTACTTTGTCCCTGTCCCTGTCTTTCTGTCCCCCACCTCCCTGACCTATTTACCTATTTCTTTCTTTGTGTGTCTCTCCCCCATATTTACTATCAACCCATACTGTTGTCACTGGCATATTATCTTTTTTGCACCTTAATTCAGGCAGAGAACCTTAGTGATCAGATCCTGACACTTGTGTCTATGACACAGATCCATATCCAAAATCTGTAAAGGAGCTGTTGCTACAGCTTTCATCCCCAACATCCCTGAGAAGGATGTGCTCCTTGGGAATCTGTATCCTTCTACTCCATACATTTGATAGGAGAGTTTTTTCAGTGTCCTGGAAACTAGTTAAGCTGTTACCCTGCATCAGGTATCTCTTGCTAAATGACTTGGGAAAGCAGTATGAGAGGTAAAAACCCAAACCCCAAAGAGAACCCCAAAAACCAACAAAAACAACGACAAAATGCCAACAAGAATTAACAGATTTTTTTAAATCTATATTACAAAATATTTTTGCCAATCACAGAATCACAGAATATCCTGGATTGGAAAGAACCCACAAGAATCATCAAAGTCCAGCTCCAGATCCTGCAGACAGAAGCCCCAAGAATCACACTGTGCACTCAGAGTAACTGAGATATACTGCTTAAATTTATTTTTGAAGGAGGTTACTCAGTAATAATTTTATATTAAAAGCAAAGTGACAATAATTTCTGTGGAGAAAAGAAGATATGACTGAAATTATAGCAGAATTGGATGAGACAAAGAAGGCAATTATGGTGTGGCAAATGAAACAGATTATCCATAAATATGAGGAAAATAATGATAAAAACAGATGGCAACACTTCCCTAGAATATGGTGCCTCAAGCAATTCCCTCACAATATGTGGACTGAGAACAGTAGAAGTTGCAATTATGTGCTGGGTGTAATAGGATTTTGCTGAATACTCTAGGAAATATTCAGATCCTGGAGTTATTCAAATCCTGGAGATATTTAGATCTCTACCCTCAATCTTGGCCTCAGGAGAGGAAAGCAAAAATTCAGAGGGAATAAAAGTTCTCAGCTGGTTCTTATGAATGCAGCAGGGACAAAAGGAGCTAAAGGTTGGCTGTAATTTCATCTTGAATTTACAGTTTGGGGAAAGTCATTGAATGAAGAGTACTCCATTTGTTAAATTCCTAAGCTTAGAGACAATTTTAGATAGCTTTTCTTTCTGACAGGCTGTTCACAGCATCTCAAATATAATCCTGACCTGGTTCCTTTCCAAGTGTTCCTCTCCAAACAGGTCCTGCTCATCCTCATGGTCCAGTCTTTACATTTGCCTCCCAGTGGTTTGTTTAAAGCACTGTAGTAATTTTAGCAACTGATGAAGTGGATCTTTGGCAGCTGATTATGAGAGCAATTAATAAGAAACCTTTAGAGCCACAGGAGACTGAAACCTAAAGGATGCAATTCAGCTTCTTATGTAAAAGAATAAAAACATTCATAAAATTCAAAGTGCCTATCTAGAACCCATATATCAAGAGTTTTCTATGAAATATTGGTTATTAATTTGCTGCAATGTGATTAATTGCCTTTGAATATTAGAAAAAGCATAAGTGGTAGTGTTCATGTAATTTAATCAAAACAGTACAAAACAGCTTATAAACTTTTGCAACACAAAATACAGGTACTATAATATAGAGCTAGAGATATAAATATATAGATTCCTCTGATTCAGGGAGAAGAAATTATGAATTCATAGAGCAGTTGCAGACCAGTAGTATAGTTAATGTGTGAGAATACATTTTCCTTCCAGTGCCACAATGGCTTTACCCTGTTAGTGGAGTAGAAACATAGATTTGTAGATGCACAGCGTAGTTTGAGTTGGAGGGGACCTTAAAGGACATCTAACTCCTACACCATCTAAAATTTTGTGAAATCACTACTTTCTGGGTTTTTTGATGCAGAATATATTGCCTAAAAACACTGAGAACAGCAGATATATACACTTGCCCATCAGACGAAAAATGCTTCTGAAGGAGAGCCACATGTCTGCCTTTCCTTCATGAAGAAAGCATTAATAACTCACAAACCTAGATTTTCTTTCCATGGTCTGCACGTGCTAGCTCTAACTGGTGTTACCAACATAGAAAGCAACATATCAAGGGTTATGTGCTCAGTGCAATTATCTAGTGAAAAGTAGGAGAGGGATGAGGATCTACTTTTTCATTTCATTTTTGAGAATGAAAGTTAGCTCTTAGGTGAACTGGCAGAGAAATTTAATAAAAATATCTTCCACATTTCACTTCCAAGGAAAGAATGGGAAAAAACCATCAAAATAGTTTCTTGGTCCTTCTCTATTAATAACTATTGGCTCAAAGTGCAATCAGCAGCTGGTAAGAAGCTGGCTGCATTTTGTCACTGTGTGTTATCCTGAAAAGCAGAGCTAGGTACTGAAAGCTGAATTACCCATCCCTATGTTCTTTCACAAAGAATGGACACTTTTTAAAGGCCATATTTAGTTTCTAGTTTGTCATGCGTCATTTAGCGCAGGAAACTTGAGCAGAGAAACATGTCCTTGACTTTAGAACTTAATTTCCAAAAAAAACTCACCTGAAAACTTGACATAATGGATCAATTTCAGCAGGAAATAGGCCTGAGTTTTATATTGGGCTGCTCATTTCTCACTTTTGCAGCGGGATATTGAAATGAAAATTGTTCTCATACTTTGATTGCATGTGTGCAAGTAGTACTTTCTCAAAATTGTGATAATATGCAATACCATGGAACTCTGCAGTTTGGTTTAAATAATGCCTGCTTTTGGTTCCTCACTGGAAATAGATCACTGTTAATTAAAACACCATTTTAATATAAATTCTAAATATGTTTGATTAATATTGACTGTAAACTCTTAATTTGAAAGGTCCTTTGGATAGATCTTTCAACATCCAGATAATGAACCCTGTGAAGTTAACAAAATATAGCCATTGATAGCAAGAATTAGAATTTTAACAGATGACAGAGATTTTAAGTAAACATGATAAAGAAAAAAAAAGCCAGTGCTGAAGGAAGCATAGCAAACCATACTGACTTTGTCTACAAATACAGAAGAGGAGGATTTGGAAACTCTTGATAAATGCTGAAGTAACATACAGAGTAATTAACAATAGTAGTAAACCTAGAATGCATAGAAAAATTTAAATAATTTCATTTAATTTATATTTAATTTTTATTTTACGGGATTAGTGAGAATAACTTACAATACTGTACACCTGATTCTGGTCGCCTGATTAGAAAGGAACACACAGTTCAATGTAACTAAAATGAGAGCAACATCGTACTGTCCGAAGTAGTTGCATAAGACTATAAATTTTGAAAAAGAAAATGAGATTTTGAACCAGGAGACAGATATTTTTGTGCTGGTTTGACCTTGGTTGGTATTGGAAAAGAA
>VWYI01037637.1:0-24387 GCA_013399455.1 Anthoscopus minutus | reverse complement strand
CATGTTCTTAAAATATTGTCTTACTGCCTCAGGAAAAGAAATGTTAGTGTAAAAATTTCACCTCTTCTCATTGTATAAACTCAACCTCCCCAAATATTTCTAAAATATAATTACTGGTTTTGATATTACAGCATCTGATCCAAAAGTAGTTAATCTAGCTAATACTTTCAAGAAACATACCATGGTTACTTTTGATTTTCCACATATTTCAACATAATTGACTGATTACATTTTGCTGTGTATTAAACAAAGATATTGAAATTTTCAACTTGCAGTAGAAAAAATCAGAATGATAAATTTCCTTGAAGTACTGGGCCCACCATTCTCTTTCTGTTTAATCTGAGAGAACAAGCAGTTAAGTGTTTTTTATCTAACAAGAGCTCAAGAGTGAAAACCATCACCAGGACTTCTGAAAATAACCTGCCCAGGAACCCTGCCTCACAGAGCGACCCATCTTTTGGGCAACACTTGATCTGTGTGCAGAGAACGTGAAGCTCTAACAAGAGTTTGGGATTTTCTGCACATGTTTATGCTACATATTTTATGTGTGGCTCTCAACAGGTCATGCCACTTGTCACTGCTTCAGTTTTTTTCTCTCATAGTCCCCCTCTTAAGAACTGAGGCTGATGGAGGCTCGTGTCCTCAGATATGCAGCCTTACTTCTCTGATTTCACCCAATGCATCATCTCCAGCTTCATACTTCTTAATTCTGACAAACACAACACGACCTCAATACAAAATACCACAGATTTTATCTAGTCCAGGGGAGGTTGTTCACCTTTCACTTAGGAAAGTGCAATAGAAAATGCTTTCCTGACAGCTCCTGAGACTGGGAGCTCTGCACAGCCCTAACTGCATTCAGGTTAGAAGTGAGGAAAAAGCACCAGTCACATCCCAGTCTTGGTATTTTACTGGTTGCTCAGGCAACCAGCTCAACTGTGAGGAAACAAAACATGGAAAAAGTAATCTCACTGAATGGAAATCCACTTAATTCAGAATCGGTATCCATTTTATAAAGTAGTGTGATGTTACATAAGACCAGAAAAAAGAGTCCATATTTGATGTGTATTTTACATCAACAAAATTGTAAAAGAACTGATACTAACAATTTACATTATTTCCAAACCACATTGAATCATCAAATGCATTGAATCACTAAGAAAGCTGAATTTTAAGCTTGTTTTTCAGAACAAAATAGTCACTGGTATTCAGCAACATCTTCATAACAAATTAAGCATTAAAATACTTGTGACTAATTTCTGTGATATCTATGCATGGTTTATGGAAGCCATTCCCTTAATAATGTCACAGGAAGTTTTATGTCAATAAGAATGACAGATAAGCTTGTCTGAGTTGAATTACCCATCTGATGTACTGAACAAAAGCATCAGCTTTATGAAAACACTGCAATCTAAACACAAGTTATATTGCAACAAATTAAGGAAGTCATAGCACAGTCCTGGTACCAGCTTTCATTTTGCTGATATGGTTTGGGTGATCACTCACAAAAAAAAAAAATTAGGGCTTGAACTTTTAAAAACATGAATTAGTAATGGAATAAAGAATATTAACTATACCATTAATATTGCCTCCCCTCCCAGTATTTTAGAAAAAATATTTACAATAAAGCCAGCTCTAATTTTAGCTGTCATTCTATAGCTCTATTTTGCATAGCTTAATCTTCATAGATGCTCTGAATTTAATTTGAGAAAATGAATATCATTTGACACACACAAAAAAATATAGTCGGAGTATGTTAAGCCAGAAGGACAATGCAACTGAAGAGCTGACAAAGTTACACAGCCAAGAGCTCAGTATTTAGCATGTTGAATTATATTAGAAAAATAGCAGATGCATGGTAATTCCTTGTATTTTAGAAAGGGAAAGGGATCCCTCTAAAGACAGAGAATCAGTGATAAAGATGTTAGGGCCACAGTGATGAATTCTAGGCAACTATATCTTAGAATAATCAATTTTCAAACTATCAAGCAGAAGAAAAAGCTAAATCATAGCAATTAAGAAAATATCGAAGTAGATACTGCAGCTCCTTACAGTTCTTCTTTTCATATATCAGTTTAAATGTAAAATGCTGAGAGCTGGCATTTAACCCACTTTCTCAGCTACACACTAAACATACACACTTGATTTTTTATGTATGATTTCCACTAATAAGAAATTTAACAATAATATGTCACCTACAATCGTGGCTGCATTTCATAATTTATGATTAGTGTAGACATGAGCTTATGTCACTTTTAAGAGAAAACAAGTATTGATCTACTGCCGTGTCACAGCTTAGCTTACAGGCAAGACGTATTCCTCTACTGTTGGATATAAGCCTTGTATGTTCTCTTTATTTGATATAAATATTCAAGAATTCAGGATCCATACTTCAGTTTTTAAGAGAAATTTAAATGAATACTTCTGTATTATGTTTTATTTTAAAAAATGGCTGTTCTAAGAATCACATCTTTGGCTGCTTTATAAACTAAACTTGTTCAATCTCTCTGTTTTTCAGGTTTTCCTCTAGTATTTTACTGCCAGCCTCAAAAGAAAACAAAACCAGAACAGTTGTCATTAAACAGCACCTTCATTTCTCAATACCACAAATTGAAAGGCTTATATTGTTTTTCTTCACAGTGCTATACTATGTATACAGAGAAATGTATGTAATAATTCTCTTTGCAAAATAATAATAATTCTCCTTGCAAATAAATAAATTCATAACTAGAAGTACAATCAGTCCCACAACTGCTTTGATCCAAACATGAAACACATTGTAACTACCCCTAACAGGCAGCTGCCTCTGAAGAACACAATGGCAACTATTCAGCAGACTTATGAGCAGCATCACGTCTTTTCCTGCTACAGAAATTAAACAAAACACTTTCCTCACCTCACATTTTAGATAGACAAAGATGTGACCTGTATCAGATAAACCGTGATCAGATTCTGAATGATGCAGGAGCAAGGAGAGAATTAATATCAGCCATAACTGAAGACTTTTTGCTCTTGGTTTGTTTTTTCATAAAATGTTGAATCTGTGTGTTGGAAACTCTAGGAAAAATGACTATGCAGAAGCTTATAGAAGCATTTGCTTAACTTAGAAGATTCTCTGCATTAAGTTTATAGATTTTTTAATTAAGGAAGTACTTAATTGTATTTTTTCAATATGAGTTATATTCTACGAAGACTGTGCCATTTATTGTATGAATTAATCCTGATTATTATACCAAAAATGCCAAATTCAATTAGTATTGTTCTGTTCTTTAATCAAATTGGCATTACTTGCCTTGTTTGACTTAGTTTGCAGTAAGCATATATCAAACATTGTATAACAAAATTATATGCAAAATTTGGGACAAAAAAGTCAAGTAGTGTAGACAGGAAGACAGTTTTAAATGGTACATTTCAATGTTGTGGAATTTGAAGAAAGGTTTATATTAGACTGATATTGTGAACTGAATTAAATATTTCAAACACAATGATGAGCCCTTTGATAAAAAAAATTTTTTTAGAAACCAGCACTGCATCAAAAGATCGTAAGAAATCTTGCTTAAACTGAGAGAAACGTCTCTGTAACTAAATTAATACTGACAGCTGTTTCATAAGGGCATGGTTTTCTACTGATATTTCCCTGAAGAAAGCTCAGTTTCATGATAATACAGTAAAAACAGGTCAAAACTTGAAAGATGAGATTATTATGCTGCAAGTTTTTAACGCAGGGCAAGATTATATTTGCACCTGCAATTTTTGTGTTCATTTAATCTTCCCTGTAATAAATTACAGTACAAATGTCAGTGATTAGTGTACATTGCAATTTTCTTTTTAGAGATGCAAAAGGAGCTTCATGAACACAGCAACATTTTGAGTATCAATTTAAATTCCTTGGAGTGAATTTTTACCATCTGGGAAATACTTCACACTTAACTTATTTTCAGAAACTCTTTGCAAAATACCAGGGCAGCACAGTTTTCACCAAACCTTTCTTTATCACAATTCTATAATTCCAATATGCTATCTAATTATATAAAAATATGCAGAATCACACTTGAACAGTAATTGGGAAAAAATGCATCGGTTTTGCTTATTCAGGCTTTGAACTTCAAACGGCTTTGGTAAATAATTCACTGGAAAGGTACATTTCTATTGATAATCACAATTTTCAAAAGAGTTTTCATGTTTACTGTGCATCTCTGGGTCCAGAAAGAGGTTCAAAGTGACCAAAATCTGGGATTAAAAGAGAATGCTCTACAAACTTATATGTCCCAAACACTACACCACATAATACTAAACAATGCAAACATCTTTCAAATTCTGTATAAGCATCTTCCAGACTATTACATATCTGCATACAGAGTATTCCAAAGCAGTATATTCTGTTTACTGTTCACAGAAATTCAGACACACAGAAGAGAATGTCACATTAATTTCTACATATTTAACATGCTTATTCTCAATTTTAAATTTTATATTATCAACCAAATCCACTAATGTTTTGTGTCAACAGAAGCTCCCATGATGGATCCTCAAAAAGAAATATGTCCTCTCCAGTCCAGCACAGGAAGGGATTGTAGGATTTGCACTAGGTCTGCGAAGGCTGTGAACAGCATGGTGGCAAAATTAATAGCTTCAGAAATCCAATTTAGGCATTGAAAACTCTAGAATTATTTTTAGCATGATTCACAGATCCTGTCCTTAGTGATAACATGCCCTGCATTCACTTTATATGAAATCTCTTTATAAACCATACTAACACAAGCAGATACAATCCACTGAATACCACAGCAACAGAAATGATGACACAGAGCTTCATTGTGATGATCTTACTATATTTAAGGGTTCAAAGTTATGCAGAAAATTGGTAAGAAAATGTTCTGAAAACCAAATAGTAGCAATGAGACTATAGCTGTAATGGTCTGAACTAGGTATCTCTTTCTGTGATTTTCTATATATACTGCTCTGAATCTGCACAAGGCCAGACTGTGTACTGCTCCTGATCTTCTGTGGATGTGTGAAAGCCTGCCACAAGACCTTACACCAGCTAGCAAGACAGCTGTCCAAAAACTCCAGACAGAAACTCTCCCTGAACTCCACAGTAAGGACTGAAGAGATAAACTGATCCTCTTTTCTTCTGGCAAGATGTGTCTTACACGTCTGAGAAAAAGAGGCAAAGAGGCAACAGGTTCAAATTATTTTGCATGAATTTGCACTGTTAAATAAAAGTAAAAAATAAAGACAGAACAATTTTTTCTAACACCCCCATGCTTTTCTAATAACCTCTTATCCAATGGGATTCCAGTTAAATTTATCATTGACATAACATGCAGTGGACAACAGCCCCTCCTCTTTCTCTTACTTCCCTGGGCAGATTGTGCCCAGCTGAGACAGACTTCTTTGATGCACCTCCATCAGAAAAACTTTTTGACTTTGTGCCACAATTTAGCCCATAAAGTTGTCTAAATGCTAAATGTTCAATTTAGAATGCTAAATGTTCAACTTAAAATTAGAAGTTATGTATTATTCTATTATTAAAAACGTTATTTTTCCTGAGCAGAGATTGACATCTGAGGAAGACATGGAGAATGAGTTATTTCATCTATGGGCAGAAATAATTTTGCTTCTGGCATATACTTCAAAGCAATTTTTAGAATCTGAAACAGAAATAAGTGATGTACTGTGCTAAAATGCCCCAAATTGATTGCTAGCCTTAGAAAAACAGGAAGCATGCAGATTTAAATGCTTTTTTAGAGCACAAAATAATCCCAAGTCTTGTGAGCTAAGTGTGCCAGTCCAATTCAAATCTGTTTTAAATCACTGTTCTGTTCTATCTTGCACATGTTCTACTTTAGAATTATAGATTTAGCTCAGAATGATATCCCACTGGTTTTGAGCTAATGTATTTGCCTCCAGTGTTTTGAGAAAGAGAAAGCTCTTCAACACTAGTAATTTTGAGTGTGTTGAAGTCTCATTCTATCTAAAATCTGCTAAACTGAGTAAGAATATTTCCACTAATACCAATAAGGTTTAGATCAGGCCCATAAAGAATTTTAAGTGATAATCAGCATTTTAAGTACATTTTTCTTACCAAATTACATATATTGTCAGTATCAAATATTCTGTGACACCTTATATAGATAACTATATAGTTATAGTTATATATGCCTGCAACAATAAGTATCTTGCCAAACATTCTATTTTGCAAAATACATTTGCACATTTTGGTCTAAACAGTGACTTCAAAGAATAATACAGCATATGTAACTACAGCATGTAATTTAAACTCCTTTATAAACAGTCTAATTTAATTTTCACATTATGAATGAATGACTGATAGCATGCAGAACAGTTTGCTATATCCATTAAAGAAACATCATAAAACAGGTACTTGAAAGATGGATTTTAAAGTATAGATGAGAATTAGCAATAAAACTGCTGACTATTATTTTCTCTTTCTCTTCTCTGTCTCGATTTTGACCTATCTAGTATATTTTTCTTGTTCTCTTTCTCATGGTTTTGGCATTATTTCTAGGTCAGAATACAAAACACTTGTAAATTTATCATTAGATATAGCACAATCATATTACAGGCATTTATTAGGAGAAAAACTGGACCTACTGCCATATCTTCATTTTATTTTAATTTCTCGAGGTTCCAGGGGATGAGGGGTATAAGGAATGCTAAGAGTTACATTTCTTTTACAAGGATTATTTTCTTAGAAACTTTTTTCTTTTATTTTGTATCATCACTATCATTATCCTTGGATTATCAGACTGTGCAACACAGTTAACATCTTTTTACTATTTTGTGTAATTTTTTCCTAATACTACTTTAATGACAGCATTTAGTAATCGATTCTTTAAGCTTAATTTGCTTACAGATATGATGCTAATTGTACAAGATCTGCTGTCCATGGTGCTGAGGCAGCATTTAATTATAGACAGAGCCATGGGTGGGTTTTTTATTTGTTCAGTGCTGTTGTAACTCAGTGTCAGTATCGGAATATGGGTTTTGGAAGCATGAATGGCCTTAATGGTGGTAACACAGAAGAATGAAACAGGAGGAGAGCACATACCCAGTAACCATGCTTGGTTTCCAGGTGCTGGGAAGAGTGCATAGAGCTCCCATAAAAAGAAATAAAGCTCTCATAAGGAAAACACAACATGACATCTAGTTATAATGAGAACTTAAAAACTTATTCAAGGCGTAATAATCTATGATCATTTAAATCCCAAAAGGTGAAGAAAGGCAACTATATGACACTTTCTAAAGTAATTGTGCTGATTAATTATGTAGCTGACATAAGTATTTAAGGCAACTCAATATCATCATAGGAGTAAAAACAGGCAGAGTAGTTTAGACCAAAATATATGACATTATTAAACTCAAAGAGCATAATTTAAAAATCTTAAATATTGAAGTATGCATTAAGAGTGTTTACTTCATCAAGATTCCAGGTAAACACCATCAGGAGATATTCTTGCTTCGACGTTGTGTGTACCACATTTTGCAAGAGTGCTTTGCTTTCACTGACTGAGAAAAAATGTTTCCCCATGGCTACTGTTGCTATAGGTGATGTTTCAATTGCTGCTTTACTGTGGAAGAATGTTCTTGAGAGAATGAATATATCAGTACAGAATTTTCTGAAATCCTAAAATAATCATGTGTGATTATTTCCTGAAAAAATCATTAAGACACATTATGACACTTGATTGGAATTTGAAATAGGTCTGCTCTAAAATTTTTCTACAAAATTAAATGAGTCACTTAGTACCTCGGTACTGCTCACCTTACCATTAATTGAGATTAGAGTTATTCCCATTTCCCCATAATTTTCAATGTGTAGCTATATGATAAAAGCCAACACATCACTCAGGCTCTTGTAGTACCTTATCAAGAGTTTACTCTCAGCATTCCTACATGGATGGTAACCAATAGAGCTCCACCTCTACTCCACTGCTAAGTAGATAAATTCAGCATTTGCCGTAGAGTAAAAGCATAAAAATACAGCAGATGAGGGCTGGCTGCTTGTTAAACCACCAAAGTGCAGCTGCCTAAATCCTCTCAGAAACTCAAATGACTGTCCAAGGAGAACTTCCCCTGAAAACGTGCAGACACCCCATGTAGGCAGACATGGGCGTCAGTTCCACTGGCTTGGCATTACAATATCGAGTGGGTTTTTGCCTACACTAGAGTATGGTAAGCTCAGAAGGGGAGTACATCACTCACAAAGGGAATGAAAAGATGGACAGACCATACATCATTTTACAATATGAGAAAAAAAAAGGTGATGAATATTTATTATTCTGTGGTCATGATATAAAACTACCTCCTAAGTCACAAAAAATTATTGGGGGAGTATAGTTCATGCAGTACATGCTGCTCTGAGAAATAATGTCTGTTTTTAGCTTTATGAAAAACGACTGGTAATATAGGGAAAAACATCCTTTCCTGTTCCCTGAATCTGTATTTTCAGCACTGTTTTCCTTCTTTTATGTTGTTACTCGACTTTTTTCTTTTTTAGTGCCTCCTTTCTCTTGCCTGTGAAGATGACACAGAATACCTTTCCCGAGGAGGATGGAGGGGAGGGCAATTTTGAGTATCATCTCACTTTATTTGAGGGATATGAACTAGCTAGCAAGTAGGTAGGGGTTATTCTAATTCCTTGGATAGACAGCAAGCGATTCAAATAATTGAATATTTATGATTTTAACATTTAACTCCTGGAATTGTTCCCAGAAAAGAAGAGCAAAACAATAAGCTTGGTTATACAAAACCTGTATCTCACAGTTAGGCTTTCTGAAATTTGACATGGTAAAAGGGACAATTAGAGCTTTTTCTACAGCTGAAACATTCAGAATCTCATTTCTCATTGTTTTCATTCATCTAATTTTTTCATGGTTAATAGGAGCTCATTGGTACTGAAGGCTTACAGGTGCATCTGCACTAGTGTTTTAGCTTACTGGGAAATCTCCTCAGTTCCTGTTTATGGTGGTTTTGTTCACATTCTGGAGCAATCTTGGTGTCTTCTTTCTGGCTAAAATTAAGTGGGAATGTGGGCTCAAATGTGAGCGCTATACCTATGTTTACTTTTACATGATATAAATGATTTGTTCTTCCATCATTTTTAAGGTGCCACTAGACTTTCAAAGCCAGTATTTCAAGATCCAGCAAGGATCCATATGATAGACAGGATTTGTTTGAAGGATATCTGGTTTTTACTGGTTTTTACTTTTATATTTAGTAATAGCAATATTAAACTACCTCTTAGAGGATGGCTATGTAGGCAAAAGTTGGTTTTCCATAAATTCAAACCATTTATCAGAAACAAAAAGTCCCCAGTGACAACTTTATGGTCCTACTCTTGGAAATACCAAATTAGAAATAAAAAAAAGTAAATTAACCTTTAATCATTTGTTACTAAATTATTTCTATAAATTATTATTATTCAAAAGTAGTATTTGCTTATAGTATTCTATGGAATCCAGTGAACACTAAAACGGAATAAACCTACACCTACCTTTCTCCTGATCAAAATTCATGTAAGCTAAGCATAGCAGCATCACAGAGTCACAGCATACGCTGGGTTGGAAGGGACCCACAGGGGTCATTGAGTCCAGCTCCTGGCTTACACAGCGCCATTCCCAGGAGTCACATCCTGTGCCTGAGAGCCTTGTGCAGACACTCCCTGAGCTCTGCCAGGCCGGTGCTGTGACCGCTGCCCTGTGGGGCCTGTTCAGTGCCCAGACACCCTCTGGGTGAAGAACCTTTTTCTAATACCCTTCCTAAACCTCCCCTGACAGAACTTCAGGCCGTTCCCTTGGGTTCTCTCACTGGTCACCACAGAGAAGTAACATTGCAGCTCTTAAGTAAGCTTACATATAAATATGTGTGTGTGTGTGTGTGTGTGTGTGTGTACCTGATATCTTGATACTTTGATAAATTAAAAGCTTCTCAGGGAGCATTATATTTGAAGAAAAACTTAAATTCAAATTTAAAATGCAGGCATACCGGGCCCCAGAGATGCATTTAAACCAAACTAGATTTTTAATTAAAGTTGTACTAAAATGGTAGCGTGAAATTATTTTTTACATGTCTTTGTGTTTTCACATATAGATTGAGGTTTTGCATGGAAATATTTTTTTCTTGAAAAGTAAACATCTTGCAAACAATTGAACAAGGACATACTTCTCTCTGCAGCCACTTGGAGCCTGACTTGTGCCAGAAACACAGATCCCATTATCAAAGCTGCAATCTACATGACTCTTTAAAAAGAGACTGCTGATAATATTACATTGATCATGAGAAGTGTGACACAAAATCCTTGGTGAGTGTTGCCTCTACTGTTGACAAAACGGATTCTGGCAGGAAGAATAGAGAATCTTGCCATTGTATGAGATATGACTGGAGGCAACAATTCTTAAATATTTTCTTTAAAAATAAAATTCACAGGAGACAATTAATATTATTCCTTGTGAGGTGTACAAGATTGATCCAGAGTTCTTTCTTAAGAGGGCACTTCAGCATGACTTAAATATTAAGAAAGTGAATATAATGCCACTACAGAGCAAGTATTCAACACTTTCATCCCTGTAAATACATAAACAATAAATAACTGATAATGAGATCAACAAAAGGGAAAATAAGACTTTCCTTCTAAATTATTTACAAAGGTCTTCCTTTGATATAAGAAAAATATGCATAACTAGACAAAAAAAAGCCAAGAGATTAGCTCAATTGGTCAGAGCAAACTGCTAATAACACCAAGGTCGTAGCTTTGATACTTGTGTGGGTTCACTTAAGGGTTGGACTTGATTTTTGTGGGTCCCTTCCAGCTCAGAATATTCTGTGATTAGAAAATTATTCTGTTTCTCAGGAACTGAGAATCTTAGTTCTATGAACAGTGCTGCTGAAGTGCAGAAAACTGGCATCAGATGGCGTCACAATTTTCTGGGTACAAGTGACACAAATGAAAGCTCTAGAACATAAGCGGTGGATGCACTTTTCAGCCTCCTGAGTTTTGAAATTATTATTGTAACAAAAGATGGAACTCCTGCATGCTGATTAGATACTTAGTTAAGTGTGTAACTCCCTGCAAAATTCCTTGCGGGAACAAAATCTGCAAGTGAGTTGCACGGAGAATGGATACATTCGTAGAACACACATTAGTAAGGTTACATAGTACATAGGAAACATCTGGGCCATACTTGGGCTTAGGAGGCCCTTGGGCTGCAAATACTCGAAGGCTGTAACATTCCAGAGAGGTGTCACTATGCCGCTGTTTTGCAGTTACACATTTCCCAAAGGCATTCATAATTGGTCAAATATGGCACAGGGTAAACAGAACTTTACTCTTACTCAGACCAACCATATTATTTTCTGTCCTATTTTTGCTAAACTTAGGAGAACTTATTCATTTGGGTATCTGACAGTTCTGACATATTTTCAGAGTACAGCTTTGTATAACCTCCAGGCATGGCCACATGCATTTACAAGAAAGAGAGTTTTCTAAAAGATACAAAGGAGAATAAGGAGAAAAGCAATTAAATATGAATATGAGGACATGACCCAGGAAAAGAGAAATAGATTGAAATGTAAGATAGGATATTCTAAATAATGTTACAATCAGTTTAAGTGCATTCACAGGATAGAGGAAAACTGTACCACAAACAATATTGAGAGGAATTGAAGACTGATACACCCTAGTGCTCTTTGCTCATTGCCTTCATCTTGCAATGGCAATTCTTCTGACTGATGAAGTGATGTAGTTTTCAAGAGCATCCCTCCACAGCTTGGTCAATCTAATTTACAAAATGTCCAATGGAAAGATCAGAGAACAATACAAGGCATGGTGACAGCCTAAAGACTGAAACAATCTGTCTCTGCAAATGGTCCTACTACAAGTTAAGGAGTTATTTTGTTTCTGGCTCAGTAAAAAAAACCCAAACCAAAACAGCAAAGCAAAGAGCTGATCAGATAAATATGAGTATTGTCTATCATTACTCTGCTTCTAGAAATAGCTAAGAATTATAAATGACACATTACAGAAAATGCTTTTTCTTTTGACTTTACATGTCAGTATAGTTATTAGACCTGGAAAAAATTACATTAAATTGAGATAAATAACATTTTTAATTATATTGCTTCGAACAATTGCACTCATAACCTCAAAAGAAGGTTCCTCAAAATAAGGTCCTTAGAAAGTCCTTATTGACTTAATTTGGTAGAATCTGTTGTTCCTTCAGGGAATGTGATGTGATGAAGCACTTATTTATCTGTGCTGACACCTCAAAGAAGGGAATGTATGCAACTAAATGAAGTGTAAAAGATTTTAATAGTTGCAAACAGACATATATACAAATATGTATACATTGCAGTAAGATTTGCATTATGCTTACCTCAGAGGCAAAAAAGGATCTTGAGAAATAGCTAACTCCTGAACCTGACAGAAGTGTAACACACAGCGTTCCTAAGGATCCTGAGGGAAAATTTCCCCACTTTTAGGACAGTCTCTAAAATTTTCATCTCCAGCATCATCACAGCATTGTTCTATTTGCTACCTTCCTCCTTGCCAGACTGAGGCCTAAGAATACAGGCTTTCAAAATTAGTAAATATATCTTAAGTATTACAATGGATTTTTTTCTCCCAGTATTGTCAACAATAGCTAACTGGCTTTATTCATGGTAAGCAAATAATGTGGGTGAAAAGAGCAGATCCTGTGAAGAATAGCCATTTGAATAAAAGATAGGAAGGCACATGGCTCAGCATATGCCTTTCCACATGTGGTCAGATGGTTCAGAATTTGATTTGAAAAGAGATAAGCTGTTTATGTCATTTCTTGTTTGATTAACACATCCAGTGCTATATCTGATAACAGAGATTTGAGAGCCATCTGCAGTTTTATTCCCTCAATATGCTTGCTACAAATTGTTTTATTTTCGTATTACTTGATTTTTTAGCAATGTCCACATAGTGAGTGACATGTGAGACAGTATGTTTAGAGAACAAGTTCACATGAACAACTAAGTGGGTTTAGCCTGGATAATTCCCTTAAGCCTGAGAAAAGACTGAATGACAACACGGCAGAGGCATTGCTGAAGGGCTGGGTAACACTGTAATAAACTTTAAGTTGGAATAATATAGTTAATTCCAAGAAGATTACGTTTAAGTTCAGGTGGCATGAGATTTAGGGTCATATTGTATCTAATGTTTCATATAAGTACAAGCACAAACCATTTTCTTGGAAAAAGGTATACTGTTTTTGACTGGAACAGGAATTGGTTTCATCCACAGCTTTCCAGGTAATGCCTTAGAAGACCTTTCTGCCACTAGATATTTGGACATGTGACATATTTGTAACACTGAGATTTAAATACAATATGCTTCATGAAATACACTGCTTTGAAACTGGACTGTACAAAGACAATAACAGCTAACAAAGTGACGTTTACAATATTAATCAACCCTACATTTCTCTGTCACTGTGGAACAGACCATGTCTTGCCTTGGATAACTTTGAAAAGGCTGAAATAAGAAGCAGCAAAAAGAAGGGCAGCATAAGGAGACCTCAACATACTACATCTGCTGGACAAGTTAATTAGAACACAAAATAACCTGTATGAGACAGAACTTCGTATGACCCCCAGTAGCAGCTCCTGGAATAGCTCTACTATGTCTTACTAATTACACTCAGTTGAATTTAGCTATAAATCATAGGGAAAACCAGATAATCTTCACAGATGAAAAGGTTCAAATTAACCTGTTTTGAAGAATGCCTTGGCAGAATGTGTTGCATTATAATCAAGAAGATGATGAAGAAACTTAAAAAACAGATAAAAGAGGGCCTGAATTTGGCCTTCAAAGCCATTTTATCTGGAAAAGAGCTTTCAATCAATGACAAGTTGGTATAGACTGGTAACACCAGTGTTTTCAGGTATCACCTCACTGGATGCACAGGTGTCTGGATAAAGGAGATGGGAATGCTTTATCTACCAAAATTTGTTGATTATTCTTATTTCATTACAAGCCAATATTTTCCTCTTTTTCTGTCCTTTGAAAACCAAGCGTTCTGCTAATTAGTGAGGGTTTGCTAACAAAGAGAGTGTACCGTGAATTTACATACAGCGCACCTAAAAACTGGTCTGGCAATAAAAGTTACTTTCTTCTTCTTTGTATTCTTCTTTTATCTTGTATTTCACTTCTAGTCATTCCAAATCCTTTTATAATTGAAGAAACAATGCTTGAAGAGTCTACACAGACATCAGAGTTTGATCTTTTCATATCAGCTCTTAACATATGAGATACTTGAGATACGAGAAAGTAATGTTGACAAATATGTGACCTATTTCAAAGAGCAGCTTTGCTAATGTCACATAAAGAAATATTCCTGCACCAGAATAAATTCAGACTGCATATAGGAATGCAACATAGCCAAGTATTTTAGGCCTGATCTCTGAAAGAAGTTTCCAATACTACTGTATTTCTGTATTGTCTGTATAGGCTGTATTTCTTGATTGTCTCAAAAGAAAAAGACAAAACTGCAAGTTTTAAGCTTTTAGGGCTGCTTTTGCTTCTTAAATAGGGCTTGTGAGACTGAACAATCTGATCAGATATGTACTGTAAAGAAAGATCTGGAAACACTGATAGAAGGAATCAAAGGTGTGACTCAAAAACAATTTTTTTCAAAAGTAGTAGAGAAAAAGTTATAGTCTACACATTAAAGATTAAATTTTTGAATTTTACATTCTAGGCTGTTTTAAGGAAAAATGTAGCCTCCTTAGATGTATTAAATAATGTCTCTCACAGTCAGAGAACATGGCATATAAAAGCAGTAACGGCTATATTAAGGTCCTCTCCAGTGGAGAAAGACTTTCTAACTAAGATAAACCCAGTTAATACTTCTCAGTATCACAAGAAGAGGGAAAAACTGTATCCTCTTCTACAATGAATGGCATACAGAACTTACCGAATAAGTATGTATTTTCATGGACTGAAAATAAAGATTGTAATGGGATTCGCTTCAGACATCTGTTGATATTTTTGCTGCATACATGAATCTGAGTACAGACCTATTTTGATCTGAAACAGAACAAGAACCTCTGCAGAACTGTCTTTTTAATTTCACGGCCCAATTATACTCAGGACAAGAAGACATAATGAAATTATATGGGTTAGAGAAAGATCCATTATTTGGACTGACCAAGCAAAAATGAAAAAGAAAATCATCCATACTGACAGTTTCAGCTGCAAGTGCTGATTGTGCCAAGCTGATGTTACCGAAAGGCCACAATTTTGTTGCCTTCAATCTATAAGATTTATGGTTTCTAGAGAACTTGAGGGATATAGAAAACCAGGCAAAGAGATCTGTTAGACAGGCATTTCCCTGAAAGCCCAGGCTGCCCTCTCCTGGAGTGAATTATCTTGCACATCTGTGGTCTTAGTTCATGGTCAAAGTAACATGAGGAACATCTCACAAACAACAATCACCTGATTATCAGGTATTTAACTTTTCATGTGTGTTATCTTACAGAACACCTATGAAACATGTATTCAGATGATCAATAAAATTACGCATACCTTGCTGGGACGGAGTTACATACAGAAACTACTTCCCTGTGCAATGAAGTGCTCTCACTTTTAGTACAGTAACTTACTGCACTACTATGTGTAGTAGCTGACATTACAGGGATGCACTGGCCTCCAACTAGAGGTGAAACACAATGCTATGAAAGCATGACCTTTCACCTGGAATTCAAGAATGCTTCTCTGATGTCAATGATCTAGCACCAGACAAAGCCCTGAAAACAGGTCATGCCAAAGCTGCATTCACACAGTCTGCCCTACACATACTGGAGTGAGAGAAGTGTTGCCATCAACTTGCCACAGGTTCTTCCATCAGTTAAAGTTCAAAACAAAGGAGAGAACCTTTATACTTACATCAGGCACCATGATATTAAGGTATCTGCTGCCATCCATGTACGCAACATACCTAGCTTGTTTACAAGGCTATCTGATGCCAAAGCTGAAGCACGTATTTACCATTGAAGATGGCCTGTTTTCTGGATACTTAATCAGAAACCTTGTCATATGCTGTCATTCAGATAATATGTCTCAGATATTAAATACATCTGTGGAAGAGTTCAGTGCTCTTCTATTTGATGAATAAATGCTTCTTAAAAATTAGGACCCCTGTTTCAAACCAGGTGATGTAGGGAATTAGCAAACGCCAAGAGTAAAACTGATCCCCAAAGATAAAAAGGAACCATCAACAACAGGTTGATTCTTCTTTGGTAGCAGACTACTGAGGTAAAGGTAAAATTATAAGATTTTAGAATCAGAATAATTATTTTGTTGTATTCAACGCTCACTTTTATCTGAATTATAATGAATCATTGCAAATTTCCTGAAGAAAACATAAAAAGCACTGAAATTGAGTAGGGAAATACTGATGCCTTATTTAGACAGAAGTTTCTGATTTAGAAATCCTGTAACATGCATTTTAATTGTTTCACTCAAATGCGCACAATTTTTCAATTAGTATTAAACTAACCATTATTTTAAGATGCAGCTTTTCCATCTTCAGAAGACTACATTTAGGTGATATGATGAATTGTACTTGTTGCCAGTGTACATCTTGAAAAGAAAAAAGGGACCTTTCAATGAAACAATAGCTAAAGCAGAGAAAAGCTGTAGCAGAACACAGAACACTGTTTCTGCTGCTCCTTGCTGACCATTATTAAAGGTTCAGCTTTTAACATTCTAGATAAGAGACAAGCCTTAAAGACTTTTTCAAGAGAGATAATTTTGACCTGTTCTTCCCAGATTTTTTATTCCCTTTCCACATTTGTATTCCTTGTCTCTTGCAGAGTTACTGTGCATCATCTAACAGTAAAGAGTCAAAACTAACTAAATGATCAGAATAAAATGTGAGTTTTTTTCATTCAGGCTAATATTGTGTCTAATATGGGATCCTGTATACTACTTAAATAATTCTAGGATACCACCTGGAAATAGAGGTTGGAATTGTAATTTTACTGTAAACATTTCATTTACTAATGGTAAATTAATGATATACTGATTGTAAAATGTACTATTGAAAAGCTTGTAGAAGATGCTGTGAAATTCAGTCATTTTGCCTGTCATTTTTTCTTGGGTTTCTGGGCAGAGGTAGAGGAAATTCAGCTTTCACTCAATCCATAAATCAACTCATCCACAAACTAGAAGTATAAAATTGTAATAAGCATGAACTTATAATCCCAACTTCAGACAAAATTAAATGCAGTAATTAGAAGATACTGAATGTAGTCCTTTGTAGATTAAAACAAAGAAGATACGAGTCAAAAGAACCCAGATACTATGAAGAACTTTAACTGAACTATGCAACAGCAGGAAACTGGAGAAGTTAAATTATCTAATGCATGTGAATATTCTTTCCATTTTCTTATCTTTGTTTTTAAATGTCAAGAAATATTTAGTATCATTCAACTACCCAGAATAAATTGTGATTGCTGAGGAGAATTTACAGTAGAAAAAAACTAGTAACAACAGAAAACACCCAAAATGTTAAAGAATCAAGTGACCCCAGAGATAGGAATAAAAGATACCATTCAAATTAATTGTTTCCATTTAAGTTTGAAAATATTTGCTATATCCATGATCTAAGCACATCCTTTTAGTTTTAAAGATAATGACATATATTATCTTTGTTCATAATATAATCCATAAAAACCAATATGAATAATCTCTGATCATTTTCTCTCTCTTCACCAAAGAAGATAGGATTTCTCACTCTTATTTCAAAACAGTTCCTCTAACCATATAGTTTTCTATTGATCTAGGTACGAATTTTTTTTATCATTTAAAAGCAATAGTTTTCAGAATTTTTAAACTCTACCAACTAGGAATGAAGAGGATTCATCCCATTTCAAGACCGAGGCTACAAAAACCAATTGACAAGTTTGCACTAAATTTCAACATTTGTATTATTTTTATTTTACAGTAATCTACTCCTATTTATATTTTAAATACAATACCCTTTTAAACTTAATCTCCAGATCCCATAAACTAGCTATAAAAGAGATTTGTTTCAATACCTCAGCTTTCCCAAACACTATACTCTTCTGTCACAAATTTAGCCTAAATAAAGCACCTTTCATATGGAATTTGGAGGGACAAAGGTAAATGCTTGGCTTACTGAAAATTTCCCATTCTTGAAGTTTTTTGTGAAAAAGGAAATACTTCAATAATTTTTAAAACATTTTCATTATGTAAATCCTATTTACAGATAAAACCTTTCCTGTTACAATCACACTATCACCCTATCAAACTCTTAACATCAGAGAAAATACATTAAAGTTTTACTTTAATGAATCCCATTACTACTGCAGAAACAATCACAGGTTTCTTAGAAATCTTCCTTTTCACATCTTTACTAGTGGTAATATAATGATTTCTAATTACATTTTTTCAACTCAAAATTCTTATTGGAGTATATTGATCACACAAAATGATTAAAGTAGATGTACAAATCATCATAATTTCAAAAGCTACAATGCCTAAATTCTAGGCAAGTCTGGAAATAGAAGGTTTTTTATTCAAAATATAATATTCAGGAAAAAATTATGACTCATTATAGGGGTCATAAAATATCAGAATTCTTTTACATAGTAGTTAGAAAAAAAATAAGGAATAATTCTGTGTATTTATGATAAATGTATTTGCTACTAAAGACAAGAGCAATTCCAACTTAAACGCAAAGACTTAAAGTTTTATAAAATTTTGTTGACAGACAAAGTAAGCTTTTTTTCCTATACCTGGAAGTTCTTTTTCTTCAAGACTGTATTCCAGAGATCCAAAGGAATAATTAGCTGGACTGATTGCAGGAGTAGAAATAAAACTTGCACAGCCAATGGATGGGTTGATTTCAAAATAATTGTGGCTGTGATTCATTCGGTGAAATTCCAGAGAGGATACTATGGATGTACGTTGCTTTGGCTACAAGAAAAATAGAAGTTTGGCATGAAAAAAACAGACTTTTTGTATAGTTTTCATCATTTGACATTTAATAAACCTATCTTTCTCTGTTCTTACTGTTTTTATTTGCCTCAAAGGTTATAGTAAAAATCATATCACAAGCTGTGGTGTGTAGAGATAATTTCCTTTTAAAATCTGGATTAATCTTTATTAGAAAAAATGCATATCTTCATTCTAATCAATTTAATTCAACATAAAATAGGCCTTTACAGCCTTGCATATAGTAACTTCAATCATCTTTTGATAAGAAAGGGAGCTCTTCACCAGCTGCATTGCTGGGTACATCTTGAAAAACAATTAGAGCGCTGATGCTTGTATAATGAAGTTTACTAAATAATACCAAGTGCCCATCACTCGAAAGCCACCCTCTGCTGTTTCTTCCATTATGAATATGTCTCATATGTTCAAAGACTGAAATGTCTGGAAGCTTAAGGGAAATGTTTCAGCTTGAAAAACATACATGAAAATCAAACTTTCTGCATGAGTTTTCAT
The DNA here is from genome assembly GCA_013399455.1 of Anthoscopus minutus. NCBI lineage: Eukaryota > Metazoa > Chordata > Aves > Passeriformes > Paridae > Anthoscopus > Anthoscopus minutus. Next base: position 4,862 of record VWYI01037637.1, on the reverse strand, counting down.
GGAACAGTTAAAAAAAGTGGTACTACTTTATTTCAAATATTTCAAAGCAAACCTCTGAGGTAAATCCTACTTAATGGCTGCACTTTGGATTACAGAGGAGTTTTAGTGCATGAGAAACTAATATCTTTTGGGTGGATCTATACCATAAGGTGTAGAAATTAAATCTATATAATGTGTTCATCAGGTCAGCAACAACTTTTTCACTACATGGACTTGTTCCCACTGCACTACTTACATCACAGTACAGGCATTACCTTAATGCTCAATATCATGGCTTTCAAGCCACAGACACTGCTGCCACACTATTGCTGGTTTGCAAAGCCATGCTAAGTAGTCTGTTGCAGCACTCATTTGGTTCCATACCCAAAATACTCCAACCCCACCATGCTCCTTCCCACTTCACAATCTATGACCTGAAACAGTAAATGTCTCCAAAACAGAGGAGACCCTGCATTCACATTTATAGCTGTCTGTATATTTATTTCACAATAGAGAAAAACATTTCAGGAAATTATGCCTTGGGAAACCAAACCTGGTCAAAAATTAAAAAAAAGAAAGTAAAAGATGCTTCATCTCTCCTCGTTCTTGCATATCAGGCTTAACATGTCAGAATATTTGTAAGGGTCAAGAATTTGTTCCTTATTAGTGTCAAGACCTAATTATTACCTTTGGGAGCAATCTTCCTTGGACCATGAGGGTATTCACCATCTCTTACTCAGAACTACTTGTCAAAATACAATCTATACCAGTGGAGTAATTTTCAAATTTTTTTTTGTTCTATTTCATTTTTTGGTTACAAGTCCTGCAATGCTTGTGTTATAAATAACGAACCAGGCTGTTTTCACTAAAAATTCACCCTTTCTATTGGAATGTCAGATAGAAAAATTCAATAGAATCAGGTGTGTATAAGTTTGATTATTTCTTATAGTTGTGTTAGGGACCGTGTAAATTAATTGTATCATATTAAAACTGAAAAAAAAGGAAAATTTTGGCAATCATCTGGAACCCACTTGATCTGAGTGGACTTACTTTCTTTAATAATTAAAACTAGTTTCTGCTTTGCAAGCCTGACTCCTAGGTCTAGTGATTTCATAGGAGAGTTAAATGAACAGGGACAGACTCCAACATCAAGCAGTGTGGTTGGAAGTCATTGTTTGGGATTGGAGCCAAAATAACTCACAGATCAGATGAAAAACATTCATCTGTATTAATTACTTTTAAATGGCACACTTTTGCTAGACAATAGATTAATGAATAACCTAATTATTTCTAAAACTGAAAATGATCTCTGGTCATTTAGAAGTATCTTTCTGGCCTTTCACAAGCAATGGTGTTTTTGCAGATTTGCAGGACTTGAACTCATGTGTGGAAAAAGGGACACTTCTCATAACATGAGGTGTGGTATCTCTGGTTATTTTTAAGCTGAGAGTTCCTGCCTAAATAGGCAGCTGGAATGGTCCAGCTTTGTCTCCCAAAGCATCTCCAAAGGCAACTGCCCCAGCCTTTGTCTATTCAGGCATCCAGCCATGTTTTGTCCATGTGCCCCTTTCTTAGAGGCAGAACAGGAGCATCTAATACACCATTTGGCCTTTCACTATCTCATTTTGGACTTGGGCATTATTATTACTGATTCAGAGAAACATATCTCAGTTTAATATCTTTCCAATCTGAGGTTTCTGTAGAGAACCTCTCTCAGCCTCTAGTATTCCTCAGCACTACACTGCTGCTATATTTCTTGGAGTTAACAAGGTCCATCTGTTAACATGTGCCAATAATTTTTCTATATAATTAGTCAGGAATCCAGCATCTAAGCCTTTGTAGCTAACTAAGAAACTAGAGGAACTAGAGGAATTTTTGCACTTCTGCTATGTCCTGTAAAATGTTAAAGTACACTAATTCATTAATAAATGCTATGAGAGACTCAGTAGACCAATCAGTTTGCTCTGAGTGTATCTCTCTATGTCTCTAAAGCACTATTTGCACCAAAAAAAACCCCAACAAAACAACAACCCAAACAAAAAAAAACCCAACAAAAAACCCCAGTAAAAACCCCAGTAGAAATGAATCCATCTTTTTTCTACTGCTAGGATTAAATTCCATTCCCATTTTGTCAACTAAATTTCCAGCATAGCTATTTACATCTACCCTCGGTATGTAAACTCCTAGAGCATCAGTTGAGATCTAATCAATAAAATCAAGATCTAGTCAATAGCATCAAGAGTTCAGAGAACAATTCACCTCATTCCAGTCCCCTTGGTATTGATTCCCTTGCCTTAATGCAGGTATCTACCATCACTGCAGGCTCCTCAGGGCATCCCATCTGGCCTCCAGCTGCCATTCAGAAGAGTGCTGGTCTCCCCTATAAATGCCCTGTAGAATACTTGACAGTCTCCAAATGCATTTCAAAGACGCCTCTATAGCATTTCAAATGACATTAGATTCCTACTTTTAGGTAACTGAATTGAATCCTGTATCTGTCCTAAGCATGATGAGAGATCACATCTCTAAATCAGAGATTCTTATATACAGAAATGAAAGCACAGGTGATCTCACATCCAGCTAAAATCTAGACACATTGTAGAAATCTTTTCTTAGAATCTGACTTCAAATTCCAGCCTTACTGGCAGTAACCTTGGTTTGCTGATTACACTGCCAAAACCACTGTTTAACTACACTTACCAAGAACTCTTGAGATATTTTCTGAAAAATTCTATTATTTACTATATTGAACACCATAACTCAGTCAGGATTCAAGATTTCATAGTTCTGAAAAATAAACACAAAACTGTCCCAAAGAGATAATGCTTCTTTTATTCTTCAAAGCCAGCTTGGTCATGACATGCCTTCTTTATACTACTACAAAGGTCTGGACATGTTCAGATAACCCTTGTGAAATTCAGGCATACTTATGGCTTCACTTCACCCCAATAGGCATGCTACATAGCATGCAGATTTGTCCTTAAGTAGATTTTTATTCATCACATTCATGTGTTTAATCTACTTGTTATGTGTAAATCTCTTTAATGACTGATATTTACTTTTAAGGCATTTCTTCACAAATATTATTTCAATTGTCATAAGACCAACCTAGAAAATCCTAAACTATCCTAAAATAGCATATCAAATCAGGTTAATGATTAAATCTCTCCAACACATAAGCAAAAGTATATCAGTACAAATCTTTAAAGATATTGCAATAATAAGACTTAAATAAGTTTTAAATCAGGTCTAATAAAAATATTTTCATTTTCAGTCTGTAGTGAACATATATCAATGAAAGATACCCCTTTGAATCTGCAAAAACAGGAAAAGCATCAAAATACACATATTGAATTGCTTTTCTATTAAAAAGACAAGTAAGGACTTAACGTCTCCATTAATGGTATTGGCATGTAAATTCTTTAATGCTACCACGACTGACATGTAACACTATAAGCAGGAAGGGATCATTGAAATATTTCTTATACCATTTAGTAGAGACAGTAGGGCAAAACTCCTTTCTCAATTTAACAACAAAATATTTCTTCAGCTTTGAAATATACTCTGCAATACAAGCTTCTGACTTCACATTCTTTTACCTTTGGGATCTGTGTATGTACCACTATCATAGTCTTAAAATAATTAATTCTCACAACGCTCTGTATAATGGCAGAGATAGCTGCCCCATTTTACAGATGATGAAAAAGAGCTTTCCCAAAGGACAGATGTGTGATTTGTTAAAACACTGAGAACCAATGAGCCTCAGGAAATTCTGCATTTGGCAAATCCTGCCAAATTCCAGCTGCCCTGTATAATGTAGGAACTGGTCTCAGTTGTAATACATCATGCAGAACATGTATGATAGAAGAGAGAACTGCACCTACATTCTCAAATTCTAGTTAGCATATAAAATAGACTTACCAAAGAAAGCAAGAGGCTGCAGCCTCTTCCCCGAGGCTCATTTCACATGTATAACACTGTGTGAGTTTACTTATGTGGCCACTTAAATTCCTCATTTTGATACCTGGCCAGATGATTAAATTCTTTCAAATCTCTGATCAACTCACTCCTACTTCAGAAATTTTCCTTTCTTCACCTTCCTTCCTTCCTTCTAAAATCTCGTTCTATTTCTATACACTCATTTTGCCTTTCATAGAATCATATAATGGTTTGAGTTGAAAGGGACCTTTAAAAGCAATTAGACCCAAACCCCCTGCAATAAGCTGGGACACCTTCAACTAGACCAGGGTGCTCAGAGCTCCCCATCCAATCTGACACTGAACACTTCCAGGGATTTGGCATCCACAGATTCTCTGGGCACTTATCTTCTTTTGTTTTCTCCTGCCTATTGTTACATTCCTTCCTAAGCTACTTCTTTTACTCTAAATAAACCTTCACAGTATCCAGTTCTATTTGGTGTTCCAAAATTTGTTTTTCTGCTTTCTTTGTGGTTTTGTCAAGGTCTCTCAAACTCCCTAATGGTCCCATCTTGCACTGACTTTACAGTCACTACATCTCTCTCATTGTCTTTCTATGTATCCAATTTTTCCCTCTGTCCTCCCTTTGAAATACAAATTTCACGTCACTTTTATGGTTTCTGCCTTTTGCTTCTATGTTCCAGCATGCCATCTCTGTTTCTATCTTTGTCTCTTTTGCTCATTTATACTTACATAAAAGCCCAAAACAGTCAAAATTTTCTCAGTGAAATACAGCCTGTGACAGGCTTCTTTGTTTTCTCCTGTCTCCGGTTTGATTTGCAGAAATCATCAGTTCTGATACCTTCTCATCAGTCAATGCTGCTGTCATGAATTATTTGATTTATAGGAACTGAGTTAAGGTGATCAAGTAGCCTTGAAATTGCAAAAACTGGAGATTACAATGCA
>VWYI01037632.1:22310-40821 GCA_013399455.1 Anthoscopus minutus | reverse complement strand
CTGAGAATATAAAAGATAATATGTCTTCTATTAGCAGGTCCTGACCCTTATCCAACAAGATTTATGAATGTATGAAGTTTAAATTGAAAAAGGAAAAAAAATTAAATATTGGAATAGGTGCTAATGCAAAAAAAACCCCATACAGAATGGATAAGCAGGTGCTACATTCCATATGGAGGGGAAATGGGGTTCTTTCAAGAGTATTCTATTATTAGAAATGGCCTAGTTTTCTTACAAATTTATAAATTATAAATCACAAACAAGCCTGTCTTTGTAAGATTGTTGACGGTGGGGATATAAAATCAAGGAATGCAATCTCAGTTTAAGTATTCACTAGAAATTTAACTGTGATGGACAGTTGGGCTGAACAGTTGGGACACCTGGAATCTGATGGAAGTAGAGTTTGTACTGACACCAGCTTCCTTTAATTTCCATGAAGACTCTGACTAATCCTGGTGTGCAGAACAAGAATGTCAGTGGGTCCTTTCTGTAAATGAAAAGTGTCTCCTACGCATCCAAAGGAATAGAAGTGTCTTTCACACGTTGTGGTTGCAATGTCAGTGGAACTGTCTGATTCAGCTCCAAATGCTACTGTGGAATTGACAGCTTAATGGTGAGATTGATACAGTGACAATTGTGCCACCCACCTCCAAACAGCCCTGTCAGTGCTGATACAGTGTCACAGGAGTTGGCCAGAGAAGAAATACAACCATTTCAAAGATAGGAAAGAAATCCATTTTAAAAAGCCAGAAAACCCTCGTTTACAACACTATGTGAAGATGATGGCTTAAACACACCACAGATAAGCTGGGTTTTTTGGTTGTTTTGTTTTGTTTTGTTTTCAAAGGCAACGCAGTTGCTGTGGCCTTATTTCTGAATGAAATAATTTATTTTATGACTTGTAACATAAAAAGCAAAGCCCCAAGATAAAGCTAACTAAAGCTAAGATAGGTCTCTTCTCACTGTAGCATTCTTTTAAGAAAATAAGAAAATAAAGGTATGTAGAAATGGATCAGGGAGGCTTTCTATATGAACATTTTAAGGAATGGAACTGGAATAACTTTACACTTATTTTTTAAAAGAAAATACCTTGGAAAGTAAAATGAGAATATTTTCTTTCCCTTTTAATCAACTTTGAGTATTTTCCTCCTTTCTCAAATTAGATAAGAAAAGAAATATATTTCAGACTATGAAAGTAAGAGATGTGAAAACCTTTCAGAAAGGTAAGGTGGTTTTACAAAACTAGTGTTCCCTCAGGGTGGCATTCACATTGCAATACTTTGGACACTCAACTGTAAATGGAAAATATGATCTTCATTTTCTTGAGAGAGTCAGTTGAATGTTCAGAGCAAGAGCTTATTAGATGTTCATAGCCACCCATTGGAGGGGTCCATACTGGATGATATCCAGAAATCCCTTTTAACCTAGATAATTTTATGATTATAAATGCTCACAAATCCAGTTAATTTACATTTCTCCCTTATGAGTGCAGTATATACAGCAAGGAGCAATTGCAGACAAAGGCCAAAACAACTTGAAATGCAGCTGTAGATGGAAATGGTGGAGCATAGTAAGAGCTCTCTAATACACAGGCCTCTGAGACCAGAGGTGTATGCAAGTACACAATACCCCATTAAACACATAGCTCTTAAATGGAGCACAAAGGTTCCTCCATCTATATATTTCCATAATAACTCACTGCAATATATCCCTAGTAATTATACATTAACCTCTATGATTAAGCATCACATGCTAGATGTACTGGCATGGCTATCACACTTGTTAACACAACTCTGGCAAACTTCTCTATAAATCAAGATGGGCACATGCACAGGGGCTGGATAATGACTCTGAAAGTTGTAGTGGCTACAGCAGTCCCTAGCATGCTTTGTCTAGGGCCAGCACCTGCCTCCAGCCAGGTTCTGTGCACAGCTGGGGAATATCACAGAGGAGGTGATTCCCAGGTCTCAGGGGAAGAGGGAGAAATGCCTTGTGCTCATTCCCTTGAAGACAATCAGGAAACACCAAGATCCTGAGGCACTTGCCACACTGCTTCAGTATTTGGGCTCATTCTGGAGGAGCAGCAGGTTTCCAAGCAGAACTATCCCAGTCTCCTAAGACCAGAAAATGGCCTTGATCACTTTTGATTTGCTGGTATTGTCACTTCCTCTATTGACACGTTCCCCTTGTCTGATAGGGGTGGCTGGAACAGCTTTACCTGATATTTTGATACCTGCAATCTGCTGTATTTGTCTAGATAAGCTGTAAAGACAGAAGCAGTTTTATATCCATCTTACATATAGATATAGACATTAGGGAGAAGGAAATGTTTCCTGCTACTGGGTGGGTGGTGATCCTATTATTTAGCTTGTTTGTAGACAGAGCTATACAATATGTACATAGCAGATGCCTGCACTTGATCAAATAGATCCCAGTCCTACTTTCTGTTGTCCTATATTCTGGGCTTTGTGGGCAAATCTTCGGTTTCTGGTAATACAAAGAAAGAAACGACAACAATGAAAATTCCCATGCTTCCTGTTTCATAGCACAGAGCATGGCCATCCATTCCAAGCTGTTATAATTGCTAACACTCTGAGACAACCCAATTCTTCTTGCCCAGAAAAGGACAAAGGTTATTTCTTTCAATACAAAGTGCTTCAGTGCTGTTTTGAAAACTTCACTTCTTAAAAAGGATTTGTTTCAATATAATTTAATGAGCTTTACTTAGAACTTAATAAGTTTTATTTCAACTCTCATTCTAGGAAGTTTTTGATTTGACAGTAGAAAAGCCTGATTCGTTTAAATGAATATTCTTGCTAGCTCTCTCATTGAAGTAAGTCTACAAACAGACCCTGAAATACATTCATTATTCAGTAAAAAAAAATCTAAGTGCAGCTTTTTAACCAATCATATAATTCTTGTCTTTGAAGATTCACTCTGTCATTCTCTGATGTCACCTTCAAATTAAAGCCATACATTTCTGTGATATTTTTAGTCATGATATTATGCAAACCCTCTTCCCTGTGTACTAGGCAAGCTAGTATATTTAAAAACTTTTCATCAAGTATATACTATTAACTTTTCTACATAATTTGTTTCAGATTAATCAGAACAAAAAGTTATAAAGATAGATTTATCTATACATCCCAAGTTTGCATTTAAGCCAGTTTTCTCCCATTTCCTGGAGAGAGATTGTGCTGCTGGTGAGAAGACATGGAACAGCACACTAGAACTGCCTGAATTACTGTCACACAAAAAAGGGGAGGCTTTACCCTGCATACAGTCTAATATGACAAAGATACTTGGCAGCAGAACACCAGAAAGCCTAAATATTAAAAAAAAAAGGGAATTTCAGATTGGAACATGAGGACTGGGAGCAAGAGTGAAATGTGTGATTATATTAAAAAACCTCAACAAAATGTAATAGTTGTCAAACGTACGAAATAATGGTTATTCCTAAGAAATTCATAAAGCTATTTAGTGCACAAGGATAACAAAGTTCCAGGGACTAGGGGAAGTGTAGGATCTGACTGCTCTTGCACAAGACATTGATTACTGGGGATATGCCTTGGGTAGGACAAGGCCTTTTCTCCTTCTTCATCAGCTGCCTGAGACCACAGTTTCAGGAACATTGCAAGCTGGACGCCCTGCCAAAAGCTGCAGACCCACTCCTCTCTGTCCTCCTCTCCTACTCCTGCTCTCTTCCTTCTACTAGCGCAAATATTTGTGTCTCCCACTTGCCTCAGAAAGTTGACTTTTAACCCCCATGAATTCCCTGATGCAGTTCCCAGCACAGTGACAAAAACAACCCTGTCAATGGTAAGTGGAGGTAAAAATGAGAAGACAATGATGTGGAAAAAGGCAGTGAGATTTTTCTTGACAGCTATTATCAGTCTAAGGTGTTCAGAAACTTACAGTCTGGGAGGCTGGCCTGATCCTGGTTTAGATCAGATTCTCATCTGCACAGCGCTGAAATTTTTTGCTCAAAAGTCTGTATACAGGATGAGAAGTAAAACTGCAGCTACAACACCCTGAAACCTTCCTTTCCCTGTGCCAGCAGCTGCTAGGGATGCCCCCTTGTTCCCTGGTGGCCATGGATCAACAGTCCTTCAGTGGCACAAAGGCAGTCAGCTTTTCCTTACACTTGAAAAGTGGGCAAGTAATGACATTTTCTTACCTCCAGCAACTGCTTAGTGCAAGTACTTACTTTGCCCATGCCAGTAGAAAACCCATTGCTAAACTGCCCTTGTACTCCACAGAGCCAAGCACTGCCAACTCCTCACCAAAATAAATCACTACAGGAGACAAGACAAGGAGATAAAGGGAACTGGATGGTGAAAATTTAATCTCTTCTTTCCTGTGCTCATTAGGTAGACATTTTTAACTAGGTAGTTTTTTTCCTTTGCTGCTTCCTTCTCCACCTCAGTCTCACCTTTGATTCCATTCTGCCTCTTACAGCATCACTGATTGCTGCATAATTTACCTCTGCATAGGAAAAAAAATGCCAATTTGTATTTGACAAAGAGACTCCCAGATATCATTCCTAGCTTTGCCTATGGAACCACCAAAACTTCTGATTTGAATCAAAGTTGCAGGCCCTCTTCATTTCATGGTCTTCTTCTTCTTCTTGATACTTTTATAACAATTACTACTAATTTAATAAGACAAAGTTCTGTGATTGCTCATTATCACCTGAGACTGGAACTTCTTGACCATTGATGGCCCGGGTAACACTTGAAGGTTGCACAGAGGAGCAAGCTGCCTAGGAGAGGCAGGTGCTTTTGTTTTGTGCAAGATACTCAAAGCTAATCATCAGTTTGCATTTAGGCATTTTAAATAAGAACATAAAGAGTTTGATAATATCAAAGCATGCAGCTTTATCCACCTTCCCAAAGTGATTTGCCTCTGAAAATTCCATCTCCAAGCTCCCTAAACTGTTTCTTGCCACAGGGTAGGGGATTGAGTTAAGACAAGTAAAGCAGCCACTTCACCCCCCCACCTCCCTGTGCAAAACTAACCTTTGCTACATCTGGAACAGCAGGGTTGGACATCTTTTGACATCTGCCTCATGTGATGCTTATGACATCACATTTCTGCAGAGCTTTATGGGACTGTGAAATGGGAAGGTTTACCACAGCAGCCAACTTACCAGCTCTCCCTGCTGAGGTGATCTCTGAGAGCAGAGCAGTGAGGTCTAAGGATGGGAGGAGGTCTGGGTGCTTGGGGCACAGAAGGGCAGCACCCACTCAGACATGTCTGAGGATGCTGAATTTCCTTTGTCCTCCTGCTGAATACCTTCAACTGCTTGGATTACCCATCCTTTTCCCATAGACTCACCTGCATTGCCCAACTCCACCAGCATCAGGCTCTGGTTTCTGGAGGACTAAAGGAATTTGGGGAACAGGAAGGAAGTAGGAACAATTAAGAACTGCAGAATCCTGAACACCAAAATCCACACCCCTCCATAGTAAATTTTAAAATTATATGACTCCCTGAGATCCCACTGAAAGCAAAGCATAATAGAGAGATGGAGTTATGGCCAGGTACTACAGATCTGTAGCACTGTTCCACATATACTTTAATGATATAGTCTTTAAAAATGAATATATTTTGGGACTCTACTTTAAAATAATTTACAGCTGCTTTTTCAGCAACTGAACAACTACTTTTCCTGAAAACCAAACCTCTTTTTAATGTATCTGAAGTTACATGAGTGAAACACATGGAATATCTTGGCCTAGAATCTGTCAATTATCTTCCATTATTATTATGATTAGGAAACAGAATAAAGAAGATGCGTCAGAGATACAGCAAACACATAACGTATCTCAGATTACTATGTCTGTGAGTTCATACCAATGAATCTTAAAGTGTGTGCAAGAAGGATTTATCTTCTGTCTACCCTTCTATAGTGAAAGAAACCACAAGGCCAACATACTGATTCCTGCTTCTCCGTTTAGATTACAGCAATTTAATGTTTATTTGTAAAGCAAAAATTTCTGAAGAGATTGCAGAGTTTATTCACTAGAAGTCTTCGGGGCCCCTTGAAATGTAAAATATTCAAAACCCCATAAAACATTCTGGGTGAGGTCTCTAAAATTTACTTAAACAGAATTGAAAATCAGTTCAGATATATACTGAGCTAAAGAATATCCCTCTTTTCCATTGTGCTACTGAGATATCAGGAATTGCGTATAACATCTTGATTTTTTTTAATCTTTTCCACACCTTCCCATTTCCACTAATTGCATATCTGCTGGAGTCACAGTCTACCCTTATTTTATTAATCCAAAGAACTGATGGAATTTAGTAAATCAAGGTAATGTCATGTAGATTATGGATTTCCTTAGAGATTTCTTGTTTAAAGTATTGATTATTCCCAACCTTCTTTAATTCATAAAGCCTAGGCAGAGCAGAGCACAAAAGAAACAGGTTTGCCAATAATGGCCAAAGGGAAGTATGCTGGACCATAAGCCTTTACCAAAAATCAGACAGAAATTGACAATCCTCCCTTTACTTTTGTCTGCTTTGCAGTTCCCCCTGAAATCTGTAATCTAATGTCTGCTTTCTCTTTTGTAGGTATGCCTTTCCTCTTGCTAGTTTAGAGATGGAACTAATAATTTTCCTCTCCTTCTAATGTACTCCTGCCTTCAAAAAGGTAGGATCTGAACATTCATTGTGAGAATACTGCTTAAATTTATATTAGCATATATTTATACAAACATGTTATTTCATCATATTTTCTCAAAGTGTCATAGCTGCCAGTAGCGGAATGTAAGTGAAATGGATACTGTGACATGAAGATATAAAGATATGTGAAATTACATAGATTAGCAGAAAGAATTTCTTTTGTATGTGATGTTCCATTGTTCTATATTTAATCCAGGCAAGCTTTTTGAGCTAAATACTGAATTCAAAGGTAAGGGCTATATGAGTGTCTGTGTGTGTATGCATTTGTTCATGTCCACAAATTCATTAGGGCATATTCACTTTAACATTTCCTAGAGGATCATTATTATTCTCTAAATATGAATAAGTGTTCTCAACTTCTTTATCCTGTATCTTGTTGTTGGACTATTCCACTGAAAAATTTCCACTGAAAAAAATTTTTTCCTTTTTATTATTTTTCCACACCCCCTGCAGTATAATAATAATAATAATATGCTCTAAGTTTCATGTCTCTAATATTCAAAGATTATGTAAGATTGTATAGACTGATCTTCTCACCTAAATAATCTTGTTTTAGTTATTTTTTCCCATGATAGCTTTTCTAACTAACAGAATTAGATTCTCATAAAAGCACACAAAATTACCTATGTAATCATTAATAATATATCCCTTGTCACTAAGTTTTTCAGTTCTCCAAAACTTTTAAGCACATTTCACTTTAACCTGAAATAATGTACACAATAATGTGATTACATTTATATGCAACAGCCTGGAGTTTTTGGTCAGTGTCTTAAATTATGCTGCCTAGCCTTTTTTGCTGCCTGCATTTCAATACTGCCATCTTGGGCAGATCAGCCTGAGCAGAGTGCTCTGGTTTCATCTTTCATTTCCATCAGCTAACTTTGATTTGACAAAGTATTTTCCAGATGGCAAATACAATTTTCTGAGTGAGATGAGTATTCAAGGAAAAAGAATATGCATGATATATGATCCAATGAGTCCTGCATGTCTGTCTCATATACTAAAGAGTTGGAGGCTCTGCAAATTTGAGTGAATGCAGATCTTCTCTTGCTGGAACATGATATAGGCTCACCTTTTTTGATACATCTTACTTTTGCCAAAAGAATGGTATAAAGAAAAAATTTTCTGTAAACATAAGCTTTGCCAGACTTCTCAGGGTACACATTCTCAAGTCCTTGTATATGCTGGTTCAGGTAAAGATTTTAATCTAATGTTTCCAGGAAAAGAGACATATGTCCTAAGAATTTAAAGTGTTATAGTACTTGATGAGACTAAAAATGGAATAATTCGAGACTAGAAAGACATCTAGATGACTAAAGAAATTGTTTTTCTAGATTAATAGAAATTAGGTTTCCCAAAGATAACGAGTCAAGGAGTTAAAACTTCTATAAAGGTACAAAGCTAGGCTGAGATAACATCCTATTTATTCAATTTAATCAGAAAATATTTGGATTCTGTTTCAACCACTGTAAATACAAACCTGAGACAAAGGAACAGAAATTTCTTAACCTTGTCCGTAATATCCCAATATAGTGTGGATAAATTTGTGCTATTCAAATATTTTATTGGTGATAATTGTTAACATTTAATTAAATTTCCTGTAACTGTATTATTAGTGGAATTAGTAATATTAAACATATTTTTAAAGGCTCAGGGCTTAAAAGAAACTGCTACATCAATGGATTGTCACCATTCAGACAATATTTATTTTGGTTATGGGAGAGGGAGGGAAGAAGGAGGGGCTTATTGTCTGCTAATGAACCAAGCCCAAATGGTGAAAAACTTTACCTGTACTAAAGATTGGATCAAACAAGCTCCATAACATGGAGCTGCTTTTGCAGGGTCCCCATCATCTTCACCTAAATAGGAAAGAATCCTAAACTCCCAAATACTTCATCCATTTAGAGAAACAATCTTCTACCATGACTTTTACAAGTGTAATCATGGATAGAGTCTCTGTTCAGTCTCTTGAACATCTTCCCATATAATTTCAGTTGTTAAAGAAAATCTTTCCCCTTTGAACTTCAAAATAAAACAGATTTTTTTTAATGTGTACTGCCCTATTGTTTCCGTAGTTTGATTTCAGTCATATGTAAGTGCTAAAAGATGTGTCTAAATGGATATGAAATTGATTAAGGTGATTTGGGATGAAAGACTCTATAGAAATGTCAAACATTGTTGCAATTCACTGGCTATTCACTTCATTAGTGGATGAAACTAGCAGAGACTGTCTGCAGTCACCTTCTCATTTAAGACATTTGATTGTTTTCTTAGTTGTTTTGGAAAAAAAAAAGATAAATTACATCACCCTGGTTTAGCTGAAAAATGCATAATGCTGGTTTAAGTTGAAAAAAACAAATTTATGTTTTCCTGGGGATGTTAAATATTGGGAAAACATGTGAAACTCCCGTGTCTTTTTAAAAAAAGGAGAAGAGATGAAAAAATAATGTATTTGGTATCATAGTTCATTATATTTCCCTATAACACCAACTATAAATGGTTTATCAATAGGTAAATGCATCACTCAAATTATTGGTAATTTTCTCTATCTTTTCAATATAGCTGGCATTGATTTGTTTTTCAGAAATCTATTACATCTATTTATCAGCAATTTCAAAATTTCTTAGAATTTCTTTGGCAATTAATTCCAAATAGCATCTGGGCATACTTCACTACAAAATTTGCTATCTTATTATTGCGGTTATTTTTTGACTTGTACTCATTTATTATCTCCAGCATGTTCAGTTCTGACAAATAAAAAAATATAAGGACAGTCAGTTTCCTGAAGTACCTTGACCCTGAAGCCAGGCACATGGAAGAGGAATATGCTGGGAACTCCAGAACCAAGAATAGCTTCTGGAGATGAAGTTTACTTGAGGAGGTAAGAGTGATTGGCAGATATGGGGTCTAGGATTCAGCTTTTTTAATTGCAATCAGTCTTTTTGTGAGTGTTGTCAAAGGAACAGGGGAAAATCTTGTCCCATTGAAGTCAAAGGCAAAACTTGAATTGATTTCAGTTCAGCTCTTTGTCCTGAATAATTTAATGGACTCAGAGGGAGAAAGAACAGTATTGGAGGAACTGGAGTGGGATGGACTTCCCAGAAAATAGGTCAGGTATATGTTCATCACATTCAGAAAAATAAGATACTGTTTACAATAATGGATTCAGAATACTGGACTCAGCCCTTTGGTCTGCACATGTATATAAAATACTATCAGCCTCTACAGCAACTTCTAATCACATTTTCCAAGTCTTGTAACCTAGCCAAAACAATAGCAGTAAATCACTCTTATTCAGATATTAGGCTTGTATCATAATAGACAGGCAATTCTCCTGAAAGATCTAACTCATTATATAGGCTGACAAGGATTTGATCAGTGCTTTTATTATGCCTAATGTATTTTCTGCATTTGAAAGAAGTGGTGGTAGGAATCTTTGAAAGATTTGAAACTGCTCAATAAAAGCTCAGAGACATTTTTCCCTTGCCTGCTTTCACTACTTTCTTAATCAATGATTTCCATTTGTCACTGCTAATGGCATTATCCTTGACACCTTCTCCTGTGATTTTTTTTTCTGCTTAAAAGCTTTCACTTCTGTTATTTAGCCTTCATTTTCCTTTCTGCTGACAACAGACTTTTCATTCACAGTTTTTTCCCTGGGTCTTCCTGGCTGTATAACTTTCTTAGCATCAAGTGTAAACACAGTAGCTCTGCAGCTGGAAGATGGGCTGGGGAGGGATCTGTCACGTTTTAGCCCAACTGTCTCATTGCTGACAGCTACAGTCCAGTCTTCAGCATTAGAAAAGCTGTGACCACTATCAGGAATTTTTCAAAGTTCCTTTGGAAAACCCTGTCTTTAAAACAAGTCCTAGCATTGTCTGCTGACTTTCTATGTGCTCCACAATGGCTTTGAAATAATCATTTTAATTAAAATTTTTTTTCTCCTCTGTGTTTACCCTATTGAGTGAAAATCAGTTTGAAAGTGTCTTTTCTTACATTTCCTGAATACCAGTTTTTGTATTTTAAATTTACCTTAATATTATTTGTGGCTCATCTTTTAGAAATAAAACACACATTACCACCTCTACTACAGTGACATGTAAAAATAAAAAAACTACTGTTTTCTAAGCCAAGGCATCCCAACATAGCCTCACATTTTTACCCTGGTAAGACTCTCTCTCAACCAAAAGATGTTTCTTTTAATTCCTGTCACTGATCAATATATTGGTGATGCAGCTCAATAGCAGCATTTATAACCAAATTCAGTGATACTATATGCCGCGAGGTGATTTTGTTGATATGAGAAGAACAAAGATTATCAGACAGAGCAAGTGAGAACAGCTTTTTACAGCTTTTTAGAGTCAGAAGGTTCCATTAATGATTTTGTCAAAATTCTGACTTCTTCCACCCCCATCTACTTGGCCTCTGCAGATCCTAAGGTTCAGGTTGGAAACAGCTTTTTTACTGAGGGCTGCAGTGTTGTTCACGTACACCGGGATCTATTGCCCTCTACTGGGTTGAATTTCACACCTGTTTTACTTCCCTCTTACTTGGCAGGTCCCTGGAAATGTTTCTGTAGAGCTTGATGTGTAAATTGCTGCACATGTCCTGGAATCGTTCCCCTCCTTGTAAGATTAGAGGAGACCTCTGGTAATTGCCAGTGCTTGGTGTTTAGTAGAACAGGAATGAATTTCTCAAGGTTTCAGATTATCTTGGAGACTCTGGTGACCAAAGGCATCGGTGTACAAGGGCAATTGTTTTGAGATTGTGAAGTTCAGCGGATAATTTTCCAGATGCATGCCTGGGAGAGATAGAGTCTGTTTGGTCATATATGAAGATAGGAGCTCTCTCATTGATTTCCTAGGATTTCCAGGTTGATGATACCAATGTAGGTAAGATGTCTTTGAAGTCGTTTTGAAGTAAACCTGTAACTGATATTCAACTGCAAAATGGGCATGTTCTTAGGCTGCAGTCATAAAACTCATACAACATAATCCTGTTGTATGGAGAGCTCAGGACTCCTTGTGAAGTCCATGTGAAATACCAAGTATGCGAATTTCTCAATCCAGCAGAAAGTATTTGTGTTTCTTCTCTATTGATATGAGAGTAATATTCAGAAGATTTAATATTGCACCATTTACAAAACTGTTCCATATCCACTTGCCTCTCCTGAAGATAATTCCAGGATAAGTTGAAGAGGATAGTGTCTATCAGCTCCAGCTGACTGCATTATGAGCTTAATGAAATAGGAAGAAAAAGCAGACAAGGTTGAAAATATTCATTTGTATATTCTTCTGTTCTATTTGTAAAATCTACAAATATCAATATCTACAATAATCTACAAAAATTATCTACAATAATCAAAACCTTTTTGTGAGACAGACCTAGGCAAACTTGACTGGAGGCATCATAGGTTTGTCCTTGAAGTACATCCTTTCAGAATTTTTTCTCTGAAGCCTCTAGATTATAGTTTTTCTTTCACAGCAAAGATATTAAACAGTGAAATTATATAGATTTTCCTGAGAAAAATCATGGTTATTCTTAATGTTTTTGCTGGTGAGTTTCATGGTTATTCTTAATGTTTTTGCTGGTGAGTTTCATGGTTATTCTTAATGTTTTTGTGGGTGAGTTGACCTTGGCTGTTTGCCATATATTCACCCAGCTATTTTCTCACTCCCCTCTTTTGAGGGTATGAAGGAGAAAATAAGATCAAAAAGCTCTTGGGTTCTGATAAGCACATTGAGATCACTTGCTGTTTATCATGTTGGGCAAACCAGGCTTGATTTGGGGAAAATTAATTTAATATATTGTCAATTAAACCAGATTAGGATGGAGGGAAATTAGATAATTTAAAAAAACAACTTCCCCCCAAGCCTCACCTCATTTCTCCCTGGGCTCAACTTCACTCCTTCAATTCATAACCACTCTTCCAACTCTCTCCCATCCTGAGCAGTGCAAGGGGTTGGGAAGTGAGTGGTTTTCAGTCAAAAGTTCTTTCTCTGCTGCTTCTTCCTTCTCGCAATTTTTCCATGCTCCAATATTGGGTCTCTTTGGAATGCAGTTCTTTCAGAAAATATCACCCTGCGCCAGCATGGATTCCTTCAGGAGCTGCACATGGATCTCTGCTCCACCAGAGACGTTGCATGGCTGCAGGGGCACAGCTGCTTCTCCATGTTCTGCAGGGGAATCTCTGCTCCAGCGCCTAGAACACCTGCTTCTCCTTCTTCCTCACTGTCTGGTTTCTGCAGAGCTGGTTCTCACTCATTCTTCATTGTTTCTCACATGGCAATGAAGCATTTTCCCCTTTCTGGAAGTTGTTATCCTAAAGGTGACACCACCATGGCTGCTGTGTTCAGCTGTGTCTTGCAGGTCTCTTGGTGCTGGCTGGAACTGGCCTTATCTGTCTCTACTCAGTACAGTGGCCACCCCTTCCATCCCCCTCTGCCACCCTGCCCTTCCATCCCCCTCTGCCACCCTGCCACGGCACCCAGTGTGGCTGTACAGACAGGCACCAGCTAACCCAGTCCCCCTGCAGACGGCAGCAGTCTGAGCTGGGACTATGGTAGGGATTACCTGCCATGGGTCCCTACCTACCCCACTGCAGCCTGACCTGTGCGTTAGGAGCAGGCCCAGGCCACAGCACATCCTCTTGCCAGTCCCAAATCCATGGGCAGATCTGCCCTGGGTGACAGGCAGGGTGTTCACAGCCTTGGCAGAAGGAAGATCTCAGCTGGCAGCCTCTGAAACAAACACAAGCCGCTTCAGTTCACCCAAACGTTTTAGAGAACGCAGGCAGCACTAATGGCATTACTCCAGTGATTTCCTTGAGAGTTACTCTAGATGAAGATGTATTACACTGATCCACATTTTCATTTAACTTATCAGCTGAAATTGACATTTGAAAATGAAAGTTTTAGACGGGAGTTTATGTTGAATGGCTGCAGGAGCTAATGGATGAATGCTTTCCAGAGTGTTCTAAGAAAAATAATGATATGCCATTTCTTCTCTTATATTACTGCTAACAAAATATCCATAGTATTACCTATTTAACAAAGAACTTTGAGGCCTAATCATTGTTTCAGTTGTCTCTTTGCAACTGAAATACAGAGAATAAGTTGCATAAGTTTTATTTTTCCAATATAAAATGCATATGCCTTCTGTGAAGTGACTCTCATCCAAGACATGTAAAGATGTAGTAGGTAAAAGACACTGGGATACTTAGATAAAAACAAAGGGAATATTTTGATTTAATTTACACATATTTATGTCTTTAAAAATTATCATACTGGGTCACACAGGGAAAGGGGGTTTGGGAATGCTTTGAAAAAAGGTCTTGAGGGTCAGTAGTCTGAGGTTGTTGTAGACTCAGAGCTTAGGGGTCCAAGTATGGCATTCTAATCTTCTACATTAGAATAAAAAATCTGAGTGCCTATAGAGACTTATGTTCGTTTCAAGCTTAAGGGATGCATTTTTGGAGTAGAAAGTCACGTATTTTATGATGATGGAGTGTCACAGAAGGTACAGGATGGTTGCAGTAACTGTACCAGGGGTATCTGTTGACGTGTCATTCGGTAAAACCTGTGTTCTTTGAGTTAGGTATTATATAAGTAACAGTTTAGGATATAGAGGGAGGACCACCTGTATTGATCAGGGTGAAGTTTCGTGGTTTTTATTGCCCCTGTCGGTATTGCTGGGCCATTTCATATGGCTGTGTTGCCCTCTAGAGGTCGGTCCCCAGGTGAAATCTGCTCACGGGGATTTTCCTTCGGTTTCCATGGTGTGGATCTGGCTTTGGAGAAAGACGTTCTTCAGTTGCATCACTGTTAACACTTGTAACTCAATGAATCAGTAAATTTCACATGTTATTTCCTAGCTTCTTAACTATGAATCTTTTCAGTCTGTTTTCTTCATTTTTAAATTAAGACTGGGCATCTACTTTCAGTGGTTTCAAGCCAAACAACCCTACTTCAATAAAGAAACCAAAGACAACTGATGAGACCAGGCCTAAAAACCTATTCCACAAGGAGAGATGGTGTTTAACTTGGTCCACCAAAACTCATTCTTAAAAGAACAAACTACTATGAAAATTCAATAGAAACTATATATACACTGAATACTTAATCTATGCCAGAGAAGGCTTCTTGACACAGGACCTCAGACATCTTTATTTTTCAGATTAGTCAATGGAAAACCTGCTCCTGTGTCTCACCACCCTTACAGTAGAATTTCTTCATTATATCCAGTTGAAATCTAACCTCTTTCAGTTTAAGGCCATATTATGCATGTCTGCTACAATTTATTTAAATCTATTTTAAAAGAAATTGTCTCTCACATATTATTATGCACCACAGAAACTGGTTTACATCCCATTATGAGTGAATTAATGAAAAAAGACCCAACCTGTAAATCCTTCTTCTGGTGCCATTTTTTCTAACACATTTAACCACATACCCCTTTTAGCACAGAAATATTTCTTCCAACTTTAATCCTACAAAATTGTTTGTATTCTTCCATTTAATCATAGAATCAAAGAATCATTAATGTTGGGAAGTATCTCTGGAGGTCTCTAATCCAACCTTCCTGCTCAAAACAGGAATGACTACAGCAGGTCACTCAGGGCTTTGTCTAGTCATGTACTGGTAGAAAACAATCACTGGTAACAAAATTGAAATTTACAAATGGAATTAATTCAACATCAATCAAGTACTCCATTTCTCACAGTTACTGCCTGCCTCGAAGGACTAACTAAATGCAAAAAGTCTATTTATCATAAAACAAATTTGTAAATATTAGAGGCTATCTTAAACCATGAATTATGTTTGGTTGGTTGGTTATGAAATAATGTTTAAGTTAATGCTAGTTTTATATTGGTTATGACTGTTTAACTAGTCATCAGTCTTGTTATTAACCTCAGTTATATCTAAGTTTTTTACACAAACACACACATACACCAAGGTAATCGCAGTTTAGTCATCTATAGCAGGAAAACATATTTCAGTGATTCTTCCTGAACTTAGACTTTTCTAGTTTTATGTAATAATCCTGTGGAGGAAATAGAAGGACTGAAGAACAGAAGCCTGTTGTTTCTCATACACATTTTTCATTTCTATGTGTAATGTTATCAAATCCCCTTTAACTGTGCAGGCAATACTACATCATTACGTTGACATAATTTTTTTTATGTATTCCACTGTGCCACATCTGTCATATAACCTAAAATATTTGTTTTTCTTATCAGAGCTACACACAGATTGTGATTTTACCTTGATGTCCACTTCTCACATATGGATGCCTTTGACCTGTGTCAGATGGATAGACAGTTCATTTGCTTGTGGCCTCATTAATTTATTTTTATGGTCTGTGTGCATCACCTTGCATTTATCAGTATTGATTTTCATTTGCCTGTACACGTGGTCTCTTTGTCTAACTGGAATTTCTCAGTGTCTACCCCAGTGCCTACTTCAGACTAGTCTACAAAATTATGAGAATATCTTGTTACTCAAAGGTCCTAAACTATCGGGAAAGACAACAGCCTGTTCTGCATTTGTGAGACAGATATCTTCTGAAGTCTATAGGCCAATTATTTAACCATATTAACTGGCATGACATCTCTGAAGTTAATGTAATTTGCCAAAAAAATTTATGCCAGCTGAGTTTCTTCTAAGTCTTATGCAATGAATAGCACTATTAACACAATTTGAGTGCCTATATTCACATTTTCAGTGGTATAAACCTGTTTCCTGTTCAGACTTTTAAAGTAGTATAACTAAAGACAGTTGTTGATGTTCACTGAAAAAACTGGAAATGTTAGTTGATTGCAAGTGACACATATCAGTTTGACATTTCGGACCGGCACCATCCGGAAATAATGTTATATTACTGAAGAATTAATGTGGAGTGTGTGATTTTGGCACCAGAAAGATCAATGTATAAGACCAATTAGAGATAAAAGAAGTCACAAAACTTGTTTACACAGCTGGACTTTCAGTCACAGACTAATCTCTTCCTTTCATGTTCTTTTTCTTCTTTCTTTTGCTTTCTTTTCCAGGTCTGAAATTTAAAGGCACAGGACAGAGTATTTTGAAAGTCATTTGCCATTACATTAGCTTCATTTTCTCCCTGGAGTGTTCAGTGTCCTGATGTACCACTATAAAGCCCTTGGAGTGCTTTTGGCTAAAGGGTATGGTAACTACAGACAAGTTATATAGAAAAGCAGTGGATTTCTAGGGGTTTCTAGGCAGAAGACTGACTTGGAGTATAAAATTCAGAGAAAAATTTTCCTGCAAAAAATGCTAGGCTACCCTCACTCTTTGGACTCTGTAGTACAACTTGGGAAGCCCAGATTCAGTCTCAGCTCTAATTACTATTTAAAGATGTTAGGCAAAAATTGAGCTGCTTCAGAACAGCTGCTGGGCAAACCACATGTTTCACTGCTATGGGGCTAGAGTTTAAGCACCTTTCAAAGAGCTAAAACACTTGATTTTAAATCCTTACTCTAAATAGTAAGCAAATTTCTAACATCATGAAATATTCAAAGTCATCACTGACATCTCATCAGATAATCCAGCTGTCAGTAATATGACAAACAGATGCCTTTCCACTAACAATCTATCTTTAAATAGACAGACCTCTGAAGCAACCTGTGTTTTCCAAGGTTCAACATATGGTTGGCTCACTAAGGTAGCCTACCAGATTTCTCAGAAATAATCTGTCAAGTGCAGCTGCATGATTTTTATATCTCTGCAGTGCATTAACTTGGTAAGTATGTTTTTTCTGCCCTTGCTCTTTTATCTCTGGGGACTAATTGGTACTGTCAGAGACAGTGCTCTGGATCAGATTGACCTGCAGTCTAAATCAGCCCATTCCTGCATCAGCTCCTGACTGTTCACTTTGACAATAAAGAATCAAGGACTTATATTCCTCCAGATTGTTTTTCGTTATTTTTTCCCCATGAACCAAGAGATGGTCCCAAAGATTCCAGTGATATTTCAGTACTCATCATTTCAGACAAGAACGATCAGTGTGTCAGAAGCTGGCTGGGCATCATGCAAGTCTTGACATTGGAAAAATAGGCCAAGGCAAAAGGAAAATTATTATTCTGGACCTTTCTATCAGAGAAAACAACTGTACAATAAGTAACTGAACTTCTTTCCTCTGGTAAACAAAAGTTTTTTTAATCTGGAGCTATATCCTATACTCCCTTTTATATGTCCCGGAGTAGTAATAGAATTCAACTTTGGTTAATAAGATTTTGCCTCATTATCCAAGTCATGTAGATTTGTGTGCAAATCATGTAGACTCTGTTATTAACTGAGTGAGTGTTGGGACATAATTTCTGTGTGCCTATATGCCTATGGTAGTAGAGGGGATGGAGTCCACACAACAGCTTCTTTTTTATAAGTCAGTGGAGCCTATATGTGAAATTTTCATATGTAAAAATGAGGATGTGTGTGACATCTGTGAGATGCTGTAATAAATCTCCAAGCAATTTTTCCCCATCACTAGCACTGTTAAGTCTCCAGAACAAGAACGTTTCATTGATGAATGTTGTGCTGGTTTGACCTTGGTTGGTATTGGGGAGGAAGGAAAGGAAGACATCCCCGGAAATAGTTCTCCTGAAAGAGGCTCTTGGGAATTTCAGTGAGAGCCAGTGACTGTCCAGTTCTGAGAACTGACACCTGTGTAAGCTATTCAGAGTCAAGGTTCAACCCCATGAATACTCATTGTGAAGCCCGGGAAACTCTGAACTCGCTCTCTTTGGTTTCTGGCGGCTGAAGGTGACAGAGCTGTGAGTGGAGGGAGGCCCAGCCTGAGCCGGGCC
>VWYI01037632.1:11184-21677 GCA_013399455.1 Anthoscopus minutus | reverse complement strand
TGTAGAAGTGATAACTGATTTTAAAAATCCCAGATTTTGTTTTATGTTGTCAGGTGGGAAGGAAATAAGTGGGTAGAGGAGAGAAGTGTTCTAGAAGTTTCATTTGGACTTTTCCTTATTTTGTTTTTTTCTAGTTTGTTAATAAATTTTCTTTATAGTCTTAAGTTTGAGCCTGTGTTTTTTCCTTTCTTCTAAAATCACATCTCACAACAGAAAATAAGTAGGCTAGTGAGTTTCCGCTAGCTCTAAACCCACAACAAATGTGCATGTTAGATTTTAGGCTATTAATACTTCAGCATGTCTTTGAAATACTTCAGCATATAGTTTCTTTGCTGCTTTCATTAAAAAAACAAACAAACAAAAAACTGCAAACAAAACAACAACAACAACAAAAGCAAAAAAAACCAAACAAAAACCCCTAAAAAGTCCATATACTACATACAGATACAGATGCCAAATTACTGCCCTAGGTGCAGCAACAGGCTCTGCAGCCTCCATATCTCTATATCCACTCCTTGGGGTTTGGTTGCCTGCGCTCAAGGCCAGATGTCACACAAGGCATGTGTGGATGTATGACAACTATGAGGTGCCTTTTTGGGTCCACTCTGCTCAAGAACTGCATTTGAGATTAGACACTTTCCCTCACTGGTCCTGTCCTGCTGGACTGGATTTCCTGGCCCCTATGGCCATGCAGGTGGGCTGGAGTGAGGCTGACTTTGCTGCTCTCACAGGACCTGCTGTGTGGGAGAGGGCACTGCCTGGCCACCCACAGGCTGCCCTTGCCTCCAGCCTGCTCCTGGAGCAGACCTTCCTCTCTGGGCTAGCTGGGCACCCACATGCTAATGCATGATTTCATCAGTTCATGTTTACTGAAGATGGAGCTAATGTTACTGATTCTCGTAGCCTGTGAAATGATGTTCTCCAGACCTGATAACTTTTTTGCCTCGCACATTTATAGTCTGTTATTCTCTTTTGGCAATATTATATTTCTCTTTTAAGGAGAAATTGCTTTGCCCATGTACAGCTTATTTGGTGGGCTGTTGAACATTTTGGCAAATATTTTCTTTTTCTGCATCTTTCTTCAGATGTTAAACATTACCTTTACTTGTTATGCTTGCATCTGAATTTACACATATTGCTTCCTGAGCTGCATTTCTGAGGCTGTCATCATCGAACATCTCGTCTTCCACAATCCTTTATATCTTGAATTTTAAATTTCCTATATCCACCATATCTCAATAATTGTCTGTGTGCTTAAACTAAAACTTATTTTTTTCCCTTGCTATCCAAATTTGAAATGTGTTTTATGTAGTTAAGTCTGCATCTTTCAATAGCCTCCATCTGAGTGTTTTGTTCCAGATTACTTTCAGTGTTGTGTTTCTTACCAAGGGCTTCACTCCCCAAGACTGGGGCTTAGCTGAAGACAATTGTCTTTTTTTAAAACTTCTTCAAGTATCCTCTGTTTAAAATTGTGTTACTCAATTAATATGTTTTATTTTTATGTGAAGTAAGGTTCTTAAATGCCTGCATTACAACTTCAGTGTTGGCCTAGTCTGACTGAATTGAGTGAAAGTATTAAAAGCATCAAGTGCTTCAGAGCAAGCTATCAAAGATAAAGCTTCCTGCTGACCTTTTTTGGTGGGTGGGGGAAGAGGTGTGTGTATGTTTTGGTTTCCATTGCTCCCAGATTAAAACTGAAAGAGTGTGTTTAAACTTTTCTCATTGTCTTCCACATTCCTTAAGTGTTTCAGGTCTGGTGGGGTTTTCATCTGCTGATTCTGTTGCTTAGGTAGAAGTTTAGCTGTTTCAAATCACTGTTCAAATAAAGGACTCTGACACTTGGGGTTAAAGCTTTATCTAATCACTTCAACCGGTCTCTGCTCAGAGCCAAACAGCCCTTTCAAGCTTTTCTCAAAGGCAGTGCTCTACAGCAGTGGCAGGAGTTTGGGTCAGCAGCATTTGCCATCTGGGAGTAGAGAGCAGTGTTTTATAATACAGCAACATAAGTGTGAAGTGTAGCAAAACGCCCAAAGCATCTGATGATCAGGACTGTGTGTCTGTGGGGTTACGAAGGTGATGTGTGAGAAATCAATACAAGCCTATTCTCCTTTCTATACACATCTCAGGCAGAGGGATGAACAACGCTCCGCTGAAGGGTGGGTCCAAGGAAAACCAGAGGATCCTGTAAAGGCATTGCTGTGCTCACAGCTAGAAGGCAGAGCCTGGAGGCAAAACCCTGTGTGCTGAGATCTTCTTGGGTGCTAGGGTTCTGGCTTCAGCCCACCAAAGGGCCATGATGGGTTAAAAAGGTTCCTGGAGCAGAAGCACAGCAGTCCTATTGCAAAACTCTGTAGTCACAGAAACCGAAAGCCACTGCTGATGTCTCTGTATTCTCTGTGACTGCCTGAAGGGCTCTTCCTTCACATTCAAACTCAGCTCCCCATCCATGTACAAAGTAATTGGGGTAAAGGACAGAAACCTCAGTGCCCTGCCTTCCCAGAAGATACTGGGAAGTCCTTTTCACCTTATTATTTAAATTATTCTTTATATTGATTTATTTTTTCATGTTGATCCATTAATAGTTAAACATACTTTGTTCAAAGAAAGAAAAATTGTGAACTCATAACTACTGATTTTTGGAGTCTGCATTAAAAAAGCGCTGTAGTTCTAGAATTTCAGTCTGTTTTACTCCTTTCTGCATAAACTACTGCCATAAATGACCTTTGCTCATCATGAGCCTTTAGGGATGTGTTCCAAGCATATTTTCTAACAGCTTCAGCAGCAATAATAGTAGCATCCAAGTATCAGTTAGCAGTTCTACAATGTAATATTTTTCATCTTCAAAGCACTTTACAGACATTAGTGAATTAATAATTGAGCATCAGCTACTGAGCAGGCATAAATCTAAGGCATTTGTGGATCTCAATGGAATTGTGTTAAGAGTAAAATAATTTTGAAAAACACTGAAATCGTGGTCATTTGCATACTCTTGAAAATAAGAGGTAAATAGAACAACATAAGAGATGCTCTGTGCTGGTTAAAATGTAGGAATTTCTCAGACTTGTGGGTGAATTTCAAATAGAAAACAATAAAATCTGACCACACACTGGTACATCTCCAAGCAGAAATTTTATTTAGTTAGAAGTTTAAACATCAGATGTGAAATACTTAGACTCCCTGGAACGTGGGTTAAATCCCAGTAGGGTTGACTCAGCTCTTGATCCTGCAATGCAGAGAAACTGAATTATAATAACTTTTGTCTATGTGACCTGGATGGGACAATGTAAATTAAGGTTCTCTTTTCTTAGCATAGAAAGAAAACCCACAAGTAGATAGATATACTAAGAGCTATAGTCTCATATTCACCTTTTTCTATCCTTTATTTTTGGCAGAAACAAACTCAAAAATGCAGATAAGCTGAGACTTCTGTTTTGCACCCAAAGAGCTGGAAAGAATCAGCAAGGCTCATGTAGTCCATCTTGTGCCAAAGCTGCATAAGCACTACTCATGTCATTACTGTCAGATGCTTGTCTAAATGGCTCTTAGAGCATGCCAGAATATTCCTTTTCAAATAATCCATAATTGAGATTCACTGTTGTCACTATTAAACGGTTCTGCTGAGTATATAACAGAAGTTGTCTTTGCTGAACTTTAATCTTTTTTCCTTTCTTTTTATTTCCTGTCCTAGACTCCACCTCTGTGGAGACTGATCTCTTCTTTGCATATTTGAAGGTAATTCTCATGCCTCCTTCATATTCTCTTCCTTCAGGTTTGGCTGCTTTCCCATGGAGAAACTGGGAAACTGTGAGATATTGTATTAGAAAAAAAAAGCAGTAAGTGAGTAGGACCTTACTCTAAACTCATAATAAAGATCCCTGCTGCTCCAGAAGCAGTTAGGAAGGAAGTGTGATTCATGATGACCCTGTTTCTTCTTGAGCTTCCAGCTGTTCTCCCCACACCCTCATGTACTTTCAGTTTGCAGCTGTACTCCAAGACTCTTTCTGCCTTCACATGCTGCTTCCAGGCATCTTGAACTTTCTGCCATGTACAAATAAATGAAAATGTACCATTTTAATCATATTCAGTTATAGTCTAAACTGAGGATGGCAATGGCTTTTGAGACCATTTTACATTCAGAAGTATTAAAGGTTGGGGCATTTATTTAGTTATATTTTTCTTCTTTTTTTTTTTGAGTTAAACTGATACTGTATTTTCTAAGTGCAATATAGACCTTGGTGTGGAGTAGATTTTGCAGCATTAAAAGAGAGTTTCACACCCACATGTAAATAATTTCTTTTAAAATCAATGTTGAGAATATATTTCTTCTCCTGCTTCCACTCCTACACACTGAACAAAAAGTTCACAAAGCCTTTGATGAATTTTTAGTAGAATTCACATAGATTGTTGAAAATACCAAGGTGCTGAGGGAAAAGTAAGCTATGTTTTTGGGTCTGTGTCCAGGAATTGGAAATGGACATAATAATTTTTTTAAAGGCAAAAATATTTGACTGGAATTAATACACGCTGTTTTTCATGTGATAGTTTTAAAAATATGAAGCCAGAGTAGCTGGCAAATTTCTGGTGAATATAACACTTAAGTTGTTTACTGCTTCCCTCTCATCAGTCCCAAGCTGGATTCTAAAGCTAAAATTCTTAGCAGCTA
Organism: Anthoscopus minutus; assembly: GCA_013399455.1. Lineage (NCBI taxonomy): Eukaryota > Metazoa > Chordata > Aves > Passeriformes > Paridae > Anthoscopus > Anthoscopus minutus. The sequence goes on along the minus strand of VWYI01037632.1, from coordinate 17,014 downwards.
CTGTGGGCAAACTCTACAGCAGCTCAGGTGGCATGCCAAGAGATAAATCCTGGGTGCAGCCTGATCAAAGCTGGGGACACAGGACAGCTCAGAATCCTTAGCAATGAAAGCAGCTCCAGAAGCAGAGTGTTCAAGGGCAGGTCCTGCTCACTCTGCCTTGCCTGGTAAGAAAACCCACACAGGGCTGGGTCCCAAGGAGGGCCAGGACTTAGAAGCTGATGGAACCTGCTGGTCAAGCCCTGAGCACTTGATATTTTTTACACTCAGAATTCAGAAGGGTACAGTGTTTGGGCAGGTCAGGTTTCCAGCTCCCATCTCCAAGGGTTTATTATCCTTGCATAGGAGTCTTACCCCAGATGCCCTGGAAACAGGGTAATGGCTTGACATGCTCTGCCAACAGCCTGCTAGTAAAAAACAGAGAGGGAAGGTGGTAAAGCCCATTTGGGATTTGCTGACATCATTATTTTCCAAGATATTTTTCTTTTCTTTCATTTCCCCCTCATTACAGTTGGAGAAAAAAAATGGAGCTTGGAGTTTTTAATTGTTTGTTTGTTTATTTGGTGATTTTTTTGTTTGTTTGGTTAGGCTGCTTTGGTTTTTTTTTTAAAGAAATTAAAAGATATTGGAGAATCAGTATGTTGTAATCCATAACTGACTGCTCATTTTTCATAATACTCAATTTAATAACCTTAGTCACCATTAATCTAAATGTTATAAAATATATGAAAATAAACTTAGTAAAGTTGTATTTTAATTGTACATCCATCAGGTTTTTATGTCATTTAGCAGTTTAAAATAAGTGTATCCTAAACAGAGAAATAATTAAAAATGCATTAACTGTATAATACTGAATTTTTCTCCCACAAGGATTAAACATCTTTATGTCAAACAAAATAAAATCTACAAACTGATGTTACTGCACATTTGGGGGAGAAATTCAGCGCATATAATCTATCATAGTTAGCCTTCTAAATAACAGAGGAAATAGTGGACAGTAATTGCAATTTCTCTCTGCATGGTACATTTCCACTCACAGAGGCAGCTTCTAAAAATGGCAGAACAACTTCCTCATCCCAGTATTAACACTAGAAACTGTGGAAAATTCCTGGAGATTGTGTATCATTTGGTGGAAATGAAGTGATTACAGAAAAGATACAGGGTTTGGCCATTTTCAATCTGTGGAACAGTCTGGAATTTAGAAGAAAGGGTAAATAAAACCCCCAAACTAAAACCCAAAGGAAAAATATGCAGAAGTGTAAACTTTAAAAGTTAGCAAGTAATCCTTACAATACCCAGCAGTATCAGATGGCCTTGCCATAGAAGCAGCCTGCCCAAACAAGAGTGACATATACACAATGTAGGATCTATCACAGCAAATATATTTTGAGTAAAATAGGACATTGAGACAAATTTTCATTCAATATGCTGCTGCTAGATTCAGCTTCTCAGTTCATTGATCACACCATGTCTTGTCTGGGTTTGCTGCCTCTCCCTGGCTGTCCCTTCTCCACAATCTCATCTTCAGCCCTTTTCTCTCTTTCAAGCCCTAAGCATTTAGTCTCACACTATCACATTTTCTGATTTATCAAGGTTCAATCTTTATCAGAAGTGGCAGTCACAATTGCCTGCTTATCTCTTCCATCCTCAGGCACAAAATCCCTTACTCTTTTCTGCACGGTCTGCAAATTTTCTTCATGTAGCACTGGCTAAACAATTGGTTGAGAAAACAATACTCCACACCCAGTTAATGACATTGTACCTACCTGGCTCTGCCTTCCATCAGTTTCATACAGCATCTAAATTGTGGGCTGTTTGCAGGAAGAGACTGCTTTAATTATTTATCCTCAAAGTGCTTGCCATGCAGGAGACTGGTTCTTGATAGAGCCTCCTTGGAACTCACAGTACCACAAAACACAGGTCTGTAAGTCAGCCATTGTTTTGTGTTTCTGGGGATATGTATGTATCCACATTTAACAAAGAATAATAATTATTTTGAGTCTAAAAATATTGGTTTCTCTAAATAAGATGCATAAATATCAGATTTTTGGTATGTACTTGATATATTGTGTTTCATTTATTAAAGACAACATATTATTGAGACTATTCATTTTTTAATTTAAATTATTAATATTATAGATTACATGAATGCAAGTAGCTTTCCCACCAGTCTGCTTCTCAGGGTCTTTCCCAAACTCATTCTCCATTTTTCAAATTTTCTGTAAATTTTTAAGGATAATCACATATTATTCTAGGTCTGCAGTGGCAGTAGGAGTGGAGAGTAGACTACCCAGCTGCTAGAGAAACTCAGGCTCTTCAGTTGAGTTCTCTATGAACAGTAAAGCTGTACTTGCATCTCCTCCTTGCTGTAACATTGATCAGTGGTACAGAGAGCATTATAAACCACTTTTCAGTCCAGTTTTATTGACCCTATTTGCATTTTAGTTTGTTTAAGTGGCAGGCCAAAATCTGAGCTTCCTACATGCTCTGCTGACTGCAAAGTTTGGATGTGGGCCTTTCATGTAGAAAATTGAACATGTAGAATAAATGAAAAAGTTTAAACCCACCAGAACTCATGTCAGATGCAGTCAGTAATCAAATTTCTGGGGGGGGGAAGACCAAAACAAAAGATTCTAATCCAAAGACTGCAAAAATTACTTTTCTCATACTTATTTTATAGTGACCTAAAAGAAATGACACTTTTCTTTCATCTCAGTATTTCTAAAGTAAAATTAATCTCGCAGTATTTTCTCAGGTAAAGTTGTTTTAAATGTAACTACTAACTGACAAATATTCTATCCTCCTAAGATAATTAATTATTAAAAAATCAAAGAAAAAGGATTTTTGCTATCTGGAGTGTTTTTTTCTCTTCCAATTTACTAGCATTTGTCCAGCTTGTATTTAGTTATCTTACTTTCATGCCCTTCAAACAAGAAAGAACTTTTAATACTTTCTTATTTACCAAACAAAGCTAAAATGATAGTTATTGATTCAAGTTTGCAGCATCTGTTTGGGGCTTCCCCATGCTGAAAGTTCATATAGGTTTATCAAGCACAAAATGAATTATTTTAGCAGAATAATTTGTCCTACATATAAAACTATATATTCCACCATTTCCCCGGTTGTCTTTAAAAATTAAACTTTGAAACATAAATATTGTAGACATATGTGAAAGAATATGAAAAAGGGAATCTTTTATTTTCTGACTTGGAGGTCTTGTGCAACAAAAATTTTATTATTACATTTATGAACTATAAAATAGTAAAAATCCATGTGGACAAGATAATTTTTCAGCTTTGATATTAATCTGGAATCTAAATTAGAATTTAAATTATTTGGAATGAAAGTCCATATCTATTTTCTGTTCTCTTGAGGTCAATTTTAAATGATAAACAGTAGATGGCTTACATTTATTATTTATTATATATATAATATTTTCTGTATTTCCCATCAGATTTATAACATTATGCATTGATTTTTAAGGGAGCTGAATCGGTATTTTATGCTGTAAGATACTTGTAGTACTGACTTTTATTGATACAAATTACAGATAACTTAATCCATATGAACTGCAGCATTAATATATATTTCTTATATATATTCAGATGAATACATAATGGGAGTTTTACAGAAGCAAGGGAGAAGATGACTTAGAAGATTTTACTATAGGCAATATTGTATTTAATGTTTTTTAAATTTATTTTTTAAAATGTATATGGAATTAAAAACCATATAAATATGATTTTAATTTAAAATGATATAATTGTCATTATAAAGTTTCAAAATAACCTGCATGAAAATGTGGGAAGTTAAAATGTTCATTGTGATTTTGAATTACTTCCAGCCTGATAGGAATGCTCATTTCCGTAACAGATAGGCATACAAAGTTACCAGGGTTTTCAGATGTGTTTCTTTAGAAATTTTCTTGTTTATTTCTCCAGATTAGTTCCACAGCAATGGGGTTAAATTTTCTCAAGGTAGCCTTTGATTTTTGCACAATGGAGTAGGAGACTTTTTGCTTTTCTAAAACTGCATTGGCAAGGTGGGAGGGGGAAAATGGGTCAGAGGTGCTTCCCAGTAATTTCCTTCCCAGTATGAGGCTGATGAGAACAATCCTCTTTTCTTTTTCTGGAAAGTTGAACTTAAAGCTGACAGCAACCCCTCGTGACAGATGTCACCTAAAAGGGGAGTGTCCTTGAACCCTTTGTGTTCGATCCATCCGTCAGTGCCCCAGGAATGATGAGTCCCTTATGCCCAAGCAGCTGCCAGTGCCCTGCTACAGGGACCCCACTGCCCAGCTCAGAGCTTGGTTTGACCAAAACACCATCAGAACTTGGTTTTCCCAACTGTTCAGGGGTACATGCCTACAGCATCCCCCCTCTCAGCTGGAAAATTACCTGATTTTCCAAGTGTGCTGCCAGGCTCTGCTAACACCCTGAGTTCCAGTTTATGGAGTAAGGCACTTTATTAACAAACATACTGGTAATAGAGAACTGTGACAGGTTAAGGTTCCAAGGCTGCTGTTGATAATATACTGAATGCAAAAATGAATTTGAAGTGGTATTCAGACAAACTGTAATTACGTACAAGAGCTGGCTTGAAAGAAATCTTTAGTGCGCATAGAGTAAGGTTCTTACCCAAGAGCCATCGCTACTGTGGGAGAAGACAGGCTGAGCATGTTGACTGATCCCAGAAGTTATGATGTCTTCTCTGACCTCCCTTCTCATCTAATCTATATTTACATAATTTTCTTTGAGAAAGGGGATAGTTCATGTCATTTCATGTTTAAATGGAGTTTGAGCGTTGCCCTGAAATTATAGCCTTCTGAGTGTATTTTCATAGTTGTAGTCTACTTTCCCAGGAATGTTCTGTAAACAAGTGGTTTTTCACATTCTTTCTAAGAGATATCATTTGATAAATGTTTGGCTTGACCAGTGTGATTGGAAAGGTGGTAACCTTAATCTCCAATCCCTGGTCATTGCCGAGAATCTATAACAGTCGGAGTCAGAGAATAAATGCCCTTCTTCTTTCAACTTCTTTCCTGTTCTAACACTACATGGTGTTTGTGTGATTATTCTGTGTCCTCTAGCAACATTTGGGTAACTTCAGCCACTAAGATGTGTAGAGGAGTGAAAAATAATTATTTTTGAGTTAATAAAGTAAAGTTCACCTTTCAATTCCTGTCTGGGATATTCCTTTGCTTAGTTCCTGTTAGCTGCATTGTTTTCAACAGCAGGACCACAGCACCTTCATGCCACTCCATCCTGTTCCATGTCCCCCTTGGAGCAGTACCCCTATCAGCCTTGGTGTTCCTGTTCCTAAGGTGGGCAGACAGTTTGTTCCTGGTGAAGTTTAGCAAATGCATTCACTCCTTTTTGCTGAATTTTGTTTTTTCATCTTCTCACAACAGGTGAGCAAAGCTACAGCAAAACCAGGAAACTCCTTTTTGGAGATTTTGAGTGTTTTAGGCTAAAAACAACAAAATAATGTTTCCTTCTTGTGTTTTGTTCTTTTTGCAATAAGGTGCAACACAAGAACCAAGAGAAAATTGAATTTTTTTCCTGTTGGAGACTTGTTTTTTTCACTTAGATTGTCAGTAGAAGCGTAGCAGCAAGAATTTTTTCCTGCTTAATTACTTTGTTGGGGGTTACATGTTTTTTTTCCGTTTCTTAGCTATTAGAATTTTTCCCATTTAGCTGAGAGAAAAAGCCTTGATGGTTGGTACATCATCGGTACTTTAAAAGACAAAAGGATTGGCTGAGCCCCGGGGGCAGTGGGGAGGGGAGCAGGTTTGGTTTTTGGGTCCTTCTGGGAGGGCAACACAGACACTCTC
>VWYI01037632.1:0-11011 GCA_013399455.1 Anthoscopus minutus | reverse complement strand
CCCATATCTCTGCCTGAGAACTCCGTGTTTTCGAGATATAATAATTCGGAGGGAGAGGGTGGGGGCTTACAATTTTTTTTTTCTGCCTTCCCTGACAGATAACTGTCTCAAAAACCGGGACAACTTTTAGGGCAAGTTTTATAAATAATTGCTGGCATCAATTCAAACTTTTATTGACTTTTTTGTCAATATTAAAATAAGAGATTATCTTTCTGACATGAAACAGAAGCAGGACTTGAGTCACTGTTCTTGCTACTTGGGTTGCATTCTGGCATCAACAATTTTGAGAAGTTGTGCTTTGAGTTTTCTTGTAGGTAACATGAAAATTGAGTAGTCTAACTAGAACCTTAGCTATTAACTTCAGGATTCAAGCCTAGAGAAAGTTGCACAGGTGTTAGAGGTCCCAGAAAAATCTAGAGACTGGGCTTGTCTTAAAATTACTCCACAATCTAAGAATGCCAAACTGTGATTGCTTCCTTCCCACAGAACCTGTAAGTCCTCTCCCAACAGTGTCACATGGACTTGAAGAATACTATGCCAGTGATTCCTAATGTTTTAATGCTGGCTGAAGTGAGATGTCCTAGAAACTGAAAACATAGAGTTTATTTTACTCATCCAGCAAGCCCTCTGACTTTACTGTAAATATGGCAAACCAGATTATGACTAAGGGAATGCAATGAATAAGGTGCTTTCCTCTGAAGAGTAGTTGAAGGAAATTAAGTACATACTCTTGTAATTCCAAGACTACAAGCAACTTGATGAAATAATTTGTGAAGGAAATAAGAAGTTCCAAAATAAGAATTTGTAACATCAGATTAAGTGTGGCAATGCATGGTTAGACCATCCTAGTTCAGCTGTCTAATTATGTGGGCAAATGAACCAATCCAGTTAACACAGAGAGACAGATCTTTCGGAGGTCTATTTAAACAAGAAATCTTACATTCTTGAATCTTTCTCAAGTGGAGTCTTCTGTCCATTGCCTGTAGTGGGAAATTAAGGCTGCTAGATGGCCAAGTGCCTAAAACAAAATGAATTAAATATCATAAAGAGAAGAAATAACCTCGAAACGTTAACTCCGATGGATTCATTTCAAAAGAATACAATACTGTTTAATATATTGTGATGATTTTCTCAGTGTATGATGATAGATGGAGAATTGAAATTGCAGAATGTGTTTACAAAAGACTGATTGACACAGACAAAGCTAGTATTAGCACTTGGTAGGAGAAGAGACCACTGAGGAATTGTGAGGTTCCAAAATATTTTGAATTCAGTATAACACGCAATAAAATACTTTGTCACAACTTAGGCACTAGCTTTGTAAAAAATTCAACAAACACAGGCCTAAAGCTGATCCTCTAAGAACTTGGTAACCATCGTCCCTTTAGATTGTTTCTTGATCTGTTGTCCTTTAGCAAGTTATTTTCCCAGTTTATAACTCCAATAGTTTGCTGAGTGTAGCATCAGAAGAATCTGGCAGAATATTCCTTAGAATTCTAATTCAGTTTTATATATATGTATGCCATCACTGACAGCCATGTAAATCAGATGTAACTCTAATGAAATCAGAAATCCAACAATGGCTTAAAACATGTGTGAGAGGAGAATCAGATCCTTCCCTCTCCCTCCCTCTCTCCCTCCCACCCTCCCTCCCAAATGTCATCTAAATAAGCTTTCAAGCTTTTGAAATAAATTCAAAGTTCAGATGTTGTGTCTTGACAGTGCCAAGATCCTATAGAACACATCTGCCCTTCATTGTGCCTGTTCAGCATTCATCTGAAAGCAAAATTTAGTTTCTATACTGAACTGGGACAAACCTGAAACACTTAGTATGTTTGGGCACTGGAAATACATAATGAAACTGTCAGCATAATCTAAATCATGAGATAGATAATTTATCTGCTGTAACACTGAATTAAGAGTGTTCTCCCCAGTGCTCAGAATAATTCTCTGCTTTATATACTTGTCTAAATGCTGACCACATGTTGGGCAATGTGTTTGTAGCATTTGCCCCAGTGTTTGATTTTTGAACTGGCATGCATTCACCACTCCAAGTAAGTAAAATAATCCAGGGGAAAAGCACAAAATACCCATTAAAGAAAACCATTTCAATAACAGGCTGAGCCCCTCAGGGATTGAGCTATTATAAAAAGCAATCAGAAACTTGGAGGGTGGGATTTTGTGCTTTTATTTTTATTTAAGACATCCACAAGTCCAAGATGCAAAGCCAAAAAATGAGGCTTTTGGTTAAAAACCTGAAGAAAGAGAATTCATTTCTTTGTGAAGTTAACAACTACTGTAGATTACAAAATGAGGTCTTACCAAAACTTCCAACTATAGAAAAATATTCCTTTGTTCTAGAAATCCCTCTGGGATGACATTCTTTACATATGTTAATTTTTGTTAAGTTATATTATGTACTACTAATGAATGGAAGAAAAATGGTTAGATGGCAATGAGAGAGTAAGCCAGACAAGAATCTTCCATTATTGTGAGCTACGTATGAAAGGCTGGTCAGCATTTCCATTAAAGCTTGCTATTTTCAGAGGTCTATGCTGAGATGTAAACAACTTCTCCAAGTGATTATTTAGGGTTTCAGTGTGAGCACACAGTCTGATTTTACTTATTATGACTGAAAGAATTGTAATGTAAAAAGGAGAAGAAATGGTTAAACTTAGCTGTGTTTGTGTTACTTAGTTGCACAGTATTACAAGATTTGAATTCTTTACTGAAATGCAAAAGAACATAGTCTAAACCTGGACCTGTAACAAGAACAATGAACTTGTAGATTAAGAACATTAAAGTAAATTTTTCTGGCAGTGACTGTGGCACAGGCTTTGTGAGTTGTTTGGGACAGGCCAGTTGAATTTTCTGTGTTTCAGTTTCTAATTATTAATTGTTCTGTTGTGGTATAATGATGTGCTATATCTTCTTTTTTCATTTTCCTTTCAATTTCGCCTTCCCCCTCCCCTTCTCCTCCTTTTTTTGCCAACTTCCCAAATAAAAAGTCTTGATATCTAGTAGCAATGATCAGAAGCCTGCTTTCCAACAGTCTTCTATATACTGCTTTTATAGTCTCCTGAATGATGAATGTGCCCAGTTTCTGGGCTACTTTTCCTATGGTAAAAATGTTATTTTAAAATCAGATTCCATCCTTCAATTCTGCAATGAGTATTCTGTTTCTTTCAAATATCTAAGACCGGTATATGTTGCTGTTGAATGATGTTGCAATGTGCTTAGATTAGTCTTGTGAAGGAATCTCCATCCCAACCATCCTTTTTAAAGTGTCTTTAAAGAGCCTAATCTTCCAAACAGTCATAAAAAACTATATCAATAGTATCTTACTAACCATATTTTGGGAAGTTTATTAGTTTATTATCCTGAAGCAATCCTAAACTCATGAAAATAGTTAGGAAGTCTGATTCACCTACTTGATTCTGTCCAATAACTTAACTAGCTGGTATTAGGCTCTTGGGTAAGCTTTCTAATGAATAGCATCAAAATTATCTAGGAGATGTTCAGAGCATAAATGTAACTAAGACACTTTTAACTTTCTGCCTGTAGGAGTGTTTCAAACAGCTGATTGTAGCAAGATTTTAGGTAGAATAATGTGTAGTATAAGTGCTTGAAGATTAGTGCTGCAAATACCTCTGTAATTTCTTTTCTTAAAAAGAGACAAATCTGTGTACATTCTTTATGCTTTTGGTTAAAGGACAACTAAGAGATTCAATCCATTCTAATCCCCTGACAGTGGGACATTGACACATAATTTTTTCTGTAAAGGAATGTGTTTTTTCCCAAGTGTATTGATGAATAATTAAGAAAACTATCTATACAATAAGCTGTTCAAATTGTACAACCTTCATGATCAATGAATGAAATAATTCCTACAGTGTCTGTTTTTAACCTGTTGACTTTATCCTTCTATTCATTTGGTCTGATGGCTCCTGAAAGGTCAGAAGAAATGGTGAAATGATGAGTTATCCAGCGTATTTTGTCCTTTTTCAGCTGTTCCCATCTCCTTTTCACCGAGGTTTATATTTTTCATTATAATTACTTCTCAGTAATGCAAACACATGTGGAAAGTGGGATGGGAAAGACTGGAGGTGGGATGTGTACAAATTCATTAGTCAAGCAGCTACTTCAAAAGAGATTATAATAGGAAAAGGATGCTCTTCTCTCAGAAAGTGGTTTTCTGTTATTTGCCTATTAGTGCAAGCATCTTACTTAACATAAACTTAGTTTGGTATATGCAGAAGTGAAATTTGGGAACAAGATTTCCCAGCTTAATTTCTCCCTGATGTGGTACATGATCGTGCAAAAGTAGAGGATTTTCCAGCCACCAAAATCTTCAACCATTTTGAAATGTATTTTAAACTTGAAGTAGTTTTCTGAACTCTCCATCATCCTCACCCACCCCTTCTGATGTTCATAGGTAATATGTGATATCCTCTATGTCATACATACATTTGTTAGGCCTTCAACAGAGAAAATCAAATTATCTACCATCATTATTACATGTGATATGTATTGATATATTCTTTTACTTCACTCCCCTGGATCAATGAACAAAATCCTCTACTAAAGCTACATTCTGGGAGAGTTCACCAATGTATAAAAATACCAGGCAATTCTTAGCTAATTCTTCATCGCCTTTCTAAAAGTGAAGTATTCTGTATAATATGTAAGCCAAAAAAATCAGTTGTCTATTATCTAACGGCTCATTTACCAACGATCCAAATGTACATCTTAATTTCCTGTGTAGTTGTCTCAGCCCATTACTGTAGATAATGACTGCAAAAACCAGAAAAGCAGTTGGCAAATCAAGATTAGTCATTCCAAACTATTTTCAGTTTTCTGTATAGAGATCAGTTGTTCCATGCGATTTTCATCCCTAATGTAAGTGCTAAGACAAACTGTATTTTTTCACTAAAAAGACAAACTGTATTTTTTTGCTTAATAATTAATAGCACCAACTTTGACTCTTTTAACTGCTTATTAATATTTCTATGAAGAGTTGATTTCTCTGCTTTTCTTCATTATTTGTCATTCTTTGACAAATAACATCTATGACTAAGATGACCCGAGGATTTTCACAAATTTGTTTGAAATTACACTCTGTTACTAATTTGGTCTTGGTGAAAGTTCATCTGAAAAAGTAATGTGATTTTAATTAATGTACTGGATTGCCTGACATTTGTAAACAGGAACTGTGTTAAAAGCAATCATTAGGATACTTGGCCTCACACATAATAGTAAAATAGTAGTCTTACACAGAATGTTGTAAGATTAGCAGATAAAGAAAATTTCAGGTTCATACATGTTTTACCATCCTTGGACTTCCACAGAAAAAACAATATCCAATTATCTATAGATGTTCTCTTCAGGTTTAAAATAGACAGTTTTTTGTGATTGACATAAATGATGTAGATTGGATTCATTAATCTTTTCCTGATTTTGTCAGACTGTTGAGATGACACTTTCATTCTAGAATCATGATATCATGGTTGGAAGGGACCTTGATTATCCAGTCCAACCATCCACCCAGCCCTGCCACTGTAATTCCTAAACCACTAAACTCAGGTTACTCAGTGCCAGATCCAGACACCCTTATTGAACCTCCTGCAGTTGTCTTCAGCCCACTGACTGAGTCTTTCCAGGTCTCCCTTCAGATACTTCCTCACCTTGAGCAGACTTACACTCCAACTCAACTTGGTGTCATCTGGAAATTTACTGAGAGTGCACCCAGTCTCCACATCCAGGTTGTCAAAGATGTCAAAGATGCTAAACTGTCTTCAAAACTAGCCCTGGGGAACACCTCTAGTGACCTGCCATCAGTTGGATTTGGCTCCATTAACCTCAACTCTCTGGACCTGGCCAGCCAGTCATTTTTTTACCCAGCAAAGAATACATCTACTCATAACATGAGCAGAGTTGTTCTAGGAGGATGCTGTAGAAGATGGTGTCAAACATTTTGCTGAAATCTAGAGACCACATCCACCTACAGAAATGGGTCAGCCTGTCACAGAAGAAGATCCCATTGGTCAAGCAGGACCTGTCTCTCATTTTCTATGCTTGATGCCCTGGTTGTTCTGCATGTGCTGTGTAAGTGATATTCGGGATGATCTCTTCCATAATCTTGCTGGAACCATGCTAAAGCCTGTATTTGCCTGGGTCATCCTTCCAAACCTTCTTGTAGATGGGTGCTAAGTTTGCCAAGTTCCAGTCATCTGGAATTTCTCCAGTTAACCAGGACTGTTGGTTGAATTAGAGAGAGTGGTTGGTAAATTCTTTCTCCAGTTCCCTCATAACTCTGGGGTGGATCCCATCAGGGTCCATAGTGAACGTCTTATTGACTAGGCAGGTCATTAATCTCTTCCTGGACTGTGGGGGCCTCACTCATCTCCTCATCACCAACTTCCATCTCAGGGAGCTGTGTATCCTGAGGTAACTGCTTAAAGACTGAGGCAAAAAAAGTATTTACTACCTCTGCCTTTTCCTCATCCTCTATGCTGCATTCAATAAACAGTGAAAGCACCCATTGACTCTCCTTTTGCTGCCAGTGTATTTATGGAAATTTTTTTTGTTTTAACTGTAGTGGCCAAATCAAGTTCTACTTGGGCTTTAGCTGTGTTAATCTTCTCATATAATCTATAAGACCCCGTCACATTTTTATAGTCCTAAAAATTTACCTGACCCTCTTTCCAGAGATAATAAATTCTCTTTTTTGCCTAAGATCCAGCCTAAATTCAGGCTGATCTTTTTTCCTGAGGACTTGTTTCCTGTAGTGATCCGTGCAGTTGTCTGTTCTGTGGAGTAGATTGAGTATAATATTCATATACTCATATAATATTCCATATAAATATTCTTTATCCTATATAAGGCTGAAGATATTTTATGTCTTCTCTAATCCTTTCATTCTTAGTGTGAGTTCTGATAATGGTAAAATATATATTATGTTCCTGACAAGTTATTCGATATGAGTTTCCTCTGGGCATTACAACAGAATCCCTGTAGGTCATAAAACTTGAAAGAAATACCATTAATGCTCAAAGCAACAAGGAAATATTCTGCTCATTCAGTTAGATTATTAAATTACATGGCAATTAGACATATATTATAGAATCATAGAATCAATTATAGAATCATTTGATGGTTTAGTTTGGAAGGGACCTTTAAAATCATATAGTTCCAACCCCCTAGCAGTTAGCAGAGATACCTCCAAGTAGATCAGGTTACCCAGAGCCTTGTCCCTTACCTTGGATGTTTCCAGGCCTTATCTTACTAATAATTAGCTAAACTGCTATGAAAATCTATTCAGGAAATCTGTCTGTTTAGGAAATCTCTGACTGATGAAAGGAGCTTTTCTCCTTCTAAAACCTGTAGAATATAAATTACCTGTGTGTCTGTTACTTGTGTATGCTTAAAAAAATTCTTAAGGATGAAGCTAACAACACACATGCCATACAAATATTTAGGGAGACAAGTTCCTTGCTAAAAGAGCCAAAGGAGAATATTTTGAAATATTTAAGTTAAATTGATGTGGTAACTGTCACATGAAGTGAACAGTGAAAGCATCTCCACTAGACAGAAGAACAGACTTTGACCAAACATGCATTGATGTATCTTCCAGATTAATCAGCTCTGCCATAAGTTATTTTGCTCATATGATACATAATACATCAAATATATTAAACCAAGAAAGATGGCAAACAAAAAACCACTTTCAGATCAATTGATAACAGCTTAAGATTGGACATAATTGTGGAATTTACTACATTAGAAATTCTTGGGTGCTTTTCCTTAAATATACATGGATGAATTTGATTGTTTTAGTTTCCTTGGATTATAAAGAATCTCTAAATTATTCTGACATATTTTCTGCTTCTTGTCTGGAATGGCTCAAGCAAAACATGTACCTGCTGTTCTTCAGACAGAAGAAATAGAATTGGGTCCCAATATAAGCAAGTCATTCTCATTTTTTTGTGTTTAGGAATCTTTGTATTTCATCATAGGAGTCTTTGGTATTCTACTATGGTCTATAGAATTTGTTGATTCACTTCATGGTTTGATCTCTTCACTGAGATTTAACATTTAATAGATATTGATTTTTCTTAGGACTGAAGTATCTGGTTCCTATAAGAAATTTCCACTTATTTTGAGTCAGTGTCTGTCATTTTTAGACAACTATAAGCAGAAATTGCAGACTCAGGCCTTTGTTGACCTGATTTTGCATCATTCTGACTTAATACTGACTTCCCTGTGTGAGGCATGGAATGAGTCTGTGAATAGTCTTGACATGTTTTAAATTCTGCCTTGAGATGCCACTCTAGGTCTAATGGAAGTAAGGACAGCGACTTCATCTTGAGAAGTAGAAGGAAAAGCACTTGGGACTGTGTGCCATTTTCCTCTTTATTCTTAAAATTATTCTGTAAGAGACATCAAAATGCTTCTTGTTCAATGTATGATTATGTTCTCTGAGGAATTAGCAGTGATTGACATAGCATGTAAATTATAGATAATGAAGAACATATGCATAGACACTATTTGAAGTGCCCAAGGTTAATTTCTGTGTAAAATAATTATAGGTTCTTTTGAAAATTGATCTGTTGTATGGAAATTAAGGGAGAAAATTAATTATGGCATCTTTATAAATTAATCAATGTACCTATTCAGTGATTCTATATAATAGATGCCTGATTTGAAATATCTTCCAAATACATATAAGTAATGAAAATGGCATCAAAATGTAAAGTTGTTTGCCATAATCATGTGGACCATTTTTTTTTGTAGTCAACCAGATGCTCAGAATAAAAAAGATAAATCAATAAATTAAATCAATAAGAGAAGAAAGATTCTCTTATGGCTGAAGCAATGGATTGAAAGTCAGGAAATTAGATTTCAATTTTCAACTCTGTCACAGGCTTCCTGTGTGACCTTAGGTAAGTTATGTTTTCTCTCCAGACCTTGGCTTTTCATCAATTTAGAGGAAAGAGCAATATTCTTTCTTCTAAACTATCATCAGCCTTTTTCTTGTGAGCTACAGTATATGCAGTGTTACCCTGAAGACCGCATTAAACACTTCATACTTGAATTTGTAAGGTCTCAGCTTACAGTACCTGGGGTTGCTGGTTGAAAGGCCAAGTTTTCCTTTTGAACAAGCCCCAAGGCAGAGTCCACTTTCAAAGTCAGCGTTTTATTGATGCCAGCCTGTGGTGTCAGTCTTGGACAGATTTCTAGGCAGGTAGGTAGACAAGCAGAACTGGCACTACCTCTTGTATATGTGCAAGTAGAGGCCTCTTGTAGCCTTGGCACTGTGGTAGCCATGGTGATCCAGCCAAATCTTTTCCCATACACACTGCAGGGCCCTGCACATGTTCCATGTGACTGACATTAAACAGGTATGTTAGTTGTATTCCTCCATCAACTGTGCAGTCATATGTTACCTAAATATTGGTGTTTTGTTTTCTTCAGGAACCTCTAGACACTGAACTTACACAAAGAACACTCAGTGAAATTATGGACGTTCTGAAGGAAAAAATACTCATTAACAAATATTAATTTCCTCTAATCTAGATGTGTAAAATCACTACTTTTATTTTGACACACGTCCTAAATTGGTCACTGTCAAATATTCCCCTACAAGGGTTAGACAAAAATGTTTCAATGAAAACTATTTGTCTTTTTAATAAATCTGAGTGAATGTGCCAATGTTTTATGATAATAATTGTAATGTGGCCATGTATCGGGACGTCCTTATTATCTTTTGTTTTTGCATGCATTGGAAATAATAAGTGATATTTCTGAGAAAACAACTGGAACACGGTGTTCTAAATTAAACAGAAAATTATATTTTAAAAATTGATTCTATTAATTGAATCTTCGGACAAATTTTATTTTATCTTTGTGGGACTTACACATACAGCTATATCTGTCCTTAGGGTAGTTATCTAGCCTCTTTGTTTAGACAGATGTCCCACTCTGAAGCTGCGATTTATCTCATCTAAGATCAATATGTAATAACTGTCTATGTTTCTTTCCATAATGAAGAATTTCTTCTCATAATGTAGGATATTACCAAGCATACATAAGATGTAACTTGATACTTGCAGTGAACCCAGATACTTGAAGTTTTTACAGATTACTACCTATAATACACATTTTAAACCATTTAAGCAACACATCAGTACTGATAGTTGATAATTTGCGTCCTTCACACTCTTGCTGAAATGTGGCCATTCCTGAGATGGTGGTCATCCTCAATATGTGGTAAATCTATAGCAATGTGCAGTGTAAATCAAATACATCCTTAGCTTTGTCAAATCACCAAGGGCCTTATGTTTCCTTCACGGCTCAGGAACTACACTGTACAGAAGCTGGTGCCTAAGCCATGGAGTGTCACAAGAAATAAAAAGTCTCTCTGAAGGATTCAAGGATCATCACATATTGTAAAATGCAGTAAAGGATTTGCAGTAAAGGACTTGCAGTCCAGATCTAATGTACAGATCTGCTGTTTAAATGTTCTTGACTTATAGCATAAACATTCATTACATTGTTGTATAATAATTTCTTTCTGTCTAATATTTTTTTACCCCTAGCCTTCAAGTAAATGGATTGTTAAGAGCTCATTAAAATTGTAATATTTCTTGAACAAATTTATAATGTTCAACTAGAATTTTTCATAGATACATAGAATCCCTTAAGATCAGAAGGGAGCAGCATTACATCAGCTGGATTGATACAAACTGTTGAACTACCTCAATTTCTCTTACAGTGAGCTCTCTAAAATTTTTATGACCACTGCTGGTTCCATGCAGACATATTTGGTATTTTGACACATCTTGATTTGATAAAACAGAAATGGACAATCTGCAACTTTTCTTAGTAGTAGTATGTTCACATGATGAATTTTCCTTGCAGTTGAAAATGTGTGCTATTCTTGCTGTAGCCAAGGTGTTAAAGTTAATTTCAACTTCCCTAAAGTTAATTCCACCTTCTACTTAATTTTTTC
>VWYI01037631.1:355-45214 GCA_013399455.1 Anthoscopus minutus | reverse complement strand
CAGTTCTGCTGAAAAAATGTTAATATTTAAAAGAAATATATAAATAAATATATTTTTAACCAAAAATATATTTGGGTTAACTTCCCAAACATGTATTTTATAGTCTTGATCTGGAGACACTGATAGAGACACAGATTGCTCAGAACACATCCATTTCTACATATAATTATATCAAAAAAGGTTATACATTTCAGTGTCATTATCTGTAGAGTTTATTTTCTTGTTAATAATATTACTCTAACATGTAGATGATAAAAACTGAATTCATCACTAATAATCATGCACTATTTTGCACCAAAAGTAAATTTATCTGGTTTATCTGGTTTTAAGGTAGAGAACAATATTTTGAATAACTCTACTTTTTTGAAATTCAGTCTGAAGCTTCACAATTTTTTTCAAAATACAACTATGTCTCAAACTAATCAGCCCAGAAGTTCCACATACTCTTAGCTGGAGAAAAACATCCTGAGTAGCATTTAGGGGAGACTAGTTCCCCCAATCATACCAGAAATGTGGTAAGCATCTTTTATCTTTATTTCCATCATACAAGAATGATTATTCTTCAGTAAGACAGGAAAATATTTCCTGGAAATGAATTTGAAAGTTGTTTGGTTTTTCGTGTGTTTGGGTTTTTTTTTTAAAGTAACCCACCACTTGAACTTTCCAATTAATTTGCTGGAAATGAATTTGAAAGTTGTTTGGTTTTTTTGTGTGTTTGGTTTTTTTTTAACGTAATCCACCACTCAAACTTTCCAATTAATTCCCAGGAACTACCAAAATGCCTGACGCAAGACCATTTTAAAATCGTCTGTGGTCACTGAAGCTGACTAAGCCACCATGTGTGGGTACAATCTCCACCAGCAGTTGAAGAACAGAACAGGTGATGCCACCATGTGGGGCCTTGACTGCCAAATGAGGTCAACTGACAGGCGTTATTCTGAAGGAAGGGGACAAAATGGAAGAAGAACCAAGGTTGGAGAGGAAGCTTTAGGAGGCTGAGCAGCAGCCTCACAGGCAAGCTTCTATTGTGCTCAAAAATAGAAAGGATTTGACATCTGACCTCTCCTAGGAGAAACCCAAGCAGCATTTCCAGAGAAGGCAGTGAAGCATGGAAGTGCACTGTCTACACAACAAAGAACAGATAAACTAAGACATGCTGGATATACAGATAAACAGGGGCTTCGTGAGTGTCTCTGGGAAATCCCCAAAGATCCATGCTTTGAGAAACAGTGCTTAGATATCCTATGAAAAGTTCTGAAACATTATCGAGACTGCTCCAAAACCTTCCAAATTCACAGCTCTTTTTAGAGTTTTGTGACTCGCTTCCCATAAAACTGATTCTTGTATCAAGCAACACTGATGTTCCCCTCTTTATCCAGGTAGGTGGCATTTTCTCTTGTGCCCACTTGTGGACAAACTGGCCATTTATCTTTCAAAAGAGCAGTTAACAAACATCTTCCCTCATTCCTACGGCTGCTAAAGGCCTCAGTCCAGAAGCAGAGGTGGAAGCATTGATCACAACCATTCCCACGACAGGGAAAGAATCTTCATGACATCAGTATTAATCCAGAATTACTTTTTGCTCCAGATGCATCCAGTGAAATGGGCAGCTTTGCTTACCAACAACTCCCCAATCAGACATTCCCATTTCAACAGATTTGTGCCGTAGGGAATGCTTTGCTTGTGTGGAACACTTTCCACCACATTGCTCCAAGTTTCCTTCAAAACAATTTATGTCCCATTTTAAGCTTCATCCACTGTATGCAAGCTGAGCATCTTTAGCTCCTCTAAAAAACATCTTTGGTGTCTGAATGCTAAAAACAAAGAGCCTCTGGAAGCCTGCTCAAGCAAATATATCCAGTCAATATAATACTCTGAGCAGAATTCTGAGCTGCATCCTTGACGGTTTTGGACCAGCAAAGAATGAACAATCAAACCCCATTATCCAAGGCTTTGAGAAAATAGTCTTCAAAATGGGATGGATTTGAAAGTGACTGGTTTTCCTGCACCAATACCTTCACTAGTGGCTTCTTCTGTCAGTTATATGACTCAGGGGCAAGTGAAGGGAAAAGACCTGACTGATCTGAGACCACTAATGATGAATCCTGTCAAATGAATATTTTGTAATAAATTTCTCCTCCTTGCATTGTAAATTCTCACATGTAGCCTGAGGAGAGGTAAGTAGGTTTTTTCCTTTTTTTTCAAGTTGGCAGTGGATCCTACTCATGGTCAGTTGCTTGGTAACAAGTTTCTCTGGCTACAAAATAATACTCCACATCTGAAATATTTGAGAAAACACTGTTTTTCCTAACTACATTCCATAGTACTTGCACCACAGGGTTTCCCAGAATAGTCTAAAATGTTAACAGGGTTACACAAAGGATGACTTCCAATTAGATTATCGCTCTAAGGCAGATACAGATCCATCCCCATACACAGCACTGCTCACGTATTCTTTAAATAGCATGTTAAACCTACTACAGGGTCTGGAGCTCATGTAAAGTAGTTTAACTGCCTAGGAACAAATTAGCTGGCTGGATCCTGTGCCCCTTTAAACACAGGCATGGTGGAAGACATTTAGCAGGGACTGAAAATCTGGATGTCGCTGTGTTAGGTCTGAGGCACCCGCCGAGGAAAGCACTTCCAAGGAAAGAGACAATGGAATGAGACACAAAACCAGATATCTTACCACCAGGGGTGCTCCTGGAAGTACCTGCTGTGGAATCAGCACAGAAAGTGTTAGGGTAACGTGTCTGCAGGCAGCTCCCACCTCTTCCTGCTGTCCTCCTCTCCTGCATTTCAGCACAACACTGTTTTGCCCAGGACACAGCCAGTTGAAGCCGGTTCTTCCAACTATCTGAAAACATTTGTCCCAGTGGTCTATTCTAAGTACCATAATGGACAGATTCATATTTTTCAAATGCAAAGAGGAATACTGTGTCCTGGACCATTAGAGAAGAACCCTGCAGAATCAGCTAACTCTGCACCCTTTCCCATCATAATGACAGGGGATTTTTTCAAAGAGACTAAGAATAGGACAAGCATTTAGTGATGCTTCTTTAATACCCTTTTCAGCTCTCAGCACTCTGTAGCACAAGGATTTCCTGCACTTAATAGCCCTTGATGAATCCTTCTTCCATGAATTTGTCTTCATACAATGACTAGGGAGGAGAAACAACTAATTCTAGATTTTATGATTTGGTAATAATTCCCAGAAAAGAGCACTAATTATATGGAGTTTTTAAAAAACCTAGTGGCAAAGGAAAAGGTATTCTTGAAAGAACATAATAGAGATTCTCCACCTCATAAGTATCAGTTAGAAACTTGGATGAAGAGTTTTAAGGCTGCCAATTTTCAAAGGGGAGGCAATCAGGAAATGGGTCTAAACTCACGCACTATACACCTAGGTTCAAGTATTCCTTTAAATACAGGACCCAGGTTTCAAACTCACCTGGGCCTTTCCAAAAAAAAAAATTTAGACACGTACCACTGATATGCAGTCTGTGGATCTAAGGTCAACATGCAAAATTAGAAGTCTCCCACACATACCCAAATGCTGTGGATTTCTCCAATCTAAATTTTTTCTTTTTTTTTTTTTTTTTTAATTTTTTCATACACCCGGAGCACTCACATCTCAGAACTGGAAGCTCCACATCTATGGGATAATCAACCGTGAAAAGAGTCTGGAAAGTAATTGGGATTACACATATCTGGGCACTCATTAGCACCTTAGAGAGAAGGAACTAGAGATTTCTTCTCATATATACAGGGAGGTAAAGGTACTTTTCCTCCATTTTGTTATACTCATTTGCCAAGGAGATGATTTTTCCAAGATACCCCTGCCACATTCACTGGACAGGATGGACAGTGGTAACTTTTAAAGTTCCCATGTTTTCTTCATTATCAGCACTTTGTCCACTTTGCAGGAATAATTAATTTCCTCCTAATTTTTCTCCATAATGTGTGCATTTTGCAGACATTGATTAACACTTTTGCCATATCTGCATTATTTCATTTTGCAATAAAAAAAAAACTACAAAAGAATTCCTAATTTTGAATCTACTTATTTACATATCTTACTTCAGATTCTCAGAATTTGATTTCTCAGTGCACTGGTTAGTTTGTTACACTGGTACTACTTTATTTATTAAACTGACAATCTGCAGTTTATGGTGACTAGCAAAGGCAAATAGAATATTATCAAATAAGCAAATTAGACCCAGGATTTTCAGATAAACAGCCACAAACCAAATAAATACCTCTAAGTGTTTTCACTTAGAACTCAATGATGGACAAAGAGTTAATTTCCTCATCAGTGCACTGACGAGCAAACTCAAGTCTTCCTAGGACTCTGTATTTCATAGTCTATCACTCCATTTCTGCAATATTCAAAGCATTGATCCTGCAAGCCTCAGTCCCAGAGCACTTCATCCTTTTGCAATGAATGAGCAAAAGAAGCTGTCATGCTACTCAGGGGACACAGCAAAAATTGCATATAAATCCTTGATTCTATTATTGTCTTAATGTCAGTGCTCAACTTTGTTGCATACTATTAATGCAGCCCTGTAGATTCTCAGCATACAGTGCTTCACCAGCAAAAACAGATTTGCTGACAGCCAAAAAAAGGATAATACTTAGGTTTCAGGATTTATATCAATATTCTAAAGGGATAGTGATCCAGCAAATGTTTTATCCTGTTCTTATCCCTTTGACAGTTCCCTGGACTTCCTTAGTCCAAGTTCAAAGCACTTTGCTAAATAAGTCTTAGCCTCTCAAGTCATAGAATCATAGAATATATAAGTGATATAACTCCATATATCATAACTCCACTTTTGTCCTGTCTGCTGATAGCTCAAACCATCCTTATTTCATCTAGAGTGTCTCTACTCTCACTCACTCCTGGAGCCAATTCTCCTATATGGTGCAGTCCAGCTTGCCTTTCATTAACTATGCATGGCCCACTTATCCTCTTTAGCTAAAACCTCACTGTAATTTCTTTTTTTCCCTGCCAGTTTTATTACCCTCATTTCCCCATGTCGTGTCTGATCTTGTACTCCTTGAATCTGCAGTAGATAAATAATTTCTACATAATTTTCTTGATGTGAACAAGAGTTACATATCCCTGACAGGGCTGAATAAAAATTACCTCCCAGAGTGGGACAACTACATCTTTTCAGAAAAAAAGTATTTCCAATATTTTTGCAGCATGGAAAAAACAATGTATTTTTCTCTAGTCTTCTTCTTAGAAGACATTAAACTGTTCTGGCTGAAACTTTCTGAAGAGAATTCAGATGGAGACAGACAGCAGATGAGACATGGAAAAATTTCATTTGAAAAGTTACTTTGAAAAAGCTGTGAGCAGCTGAAGATAGGCCTCTAGGGCTGGAAGTGCCTGGCAGCCATAGCAGTAGGATGTTACAGGCCCTGCCTGCAGTGCAAAGGCCACGCTATCCAGTCACCCACTTTGGTGACAATCAAGCATAACCCAATTGCATTTCTGGATTAACTCTGTGTCCCTACTAACCAACCGAGGCAGGACTTCTGCTATTTAATTTTCCAGCAATCTGGCACCTACATGAATCCTGACAGGGAGATCCTCACCATACTTCCCCATTCCCTAGGGCCATGACACAGAACACAAACGCAGGTTACAAGATTTCACCTGAGGCCCAGTTTATGAGATGGCAGTTCATTGCAAACGGTGACTGGGCCCCCAGCTGTCCAGATTCCTCCTGTGAGAGTCAATTGTAGCCCTGCTTGTGTCTTCAGCTTCTCTCCGAATTTGGACCTACCTATTATGCCACCTGTTGTACCACCAGATCTGTTTAAGGGAGTCCTTCAGCACTCCGGTTTACATGGTTTGACAGGAATTGTTTAAGTGGGTATTAGTGTAATGGCACTGCAAAATGAAATCGTGGTGTTATTTTAATCAATAACCATAATTACATGCTCAGATGACCATGAGCTTGTCTGTAATTAGTTCTCCATACCATAACGCAGTCCATAAAATGCCAACTTTTTGCAGCGTGGGATGGGAATTGCATTTGGAGACAAACGGGATATTTACAATCAATTGAGGTTTTACAGCTCAGAAAGATTTTATTATCCCTGATAAAAGAAAAAAAAGAAAAAGAAAAAGAAAGAAAAAAAGAAGTATCAGTTGTAGAACTTAAAAATGGCTATTTGTTTTGGGAGCAAATTTGGTTTTATTGGTACCACTGGTACCACAAAAAAGGTCACCATAAATTAGCACAGTCCTAACAGACCAGTTCTGCATCCATACATCATACACCTTTATTTTTGGTTTAGATGCATAAATAGGATCTATTTTAATTTATATATTCATATATATTTTTTTTTTTTCCCATCTTAGAGGTTCTTACATATATAAATATATTTCCCCATCTTAGAGGTTCTTCACAAGTATCTCCAGACAAAGAGTGGGGTTTCTTCTTAGTAGGTTACATGGTAACTTTGGCCACTGCTTAGCATGTTAATGATATAAATTAATAAAAACGTATACAGTAGATTTTAATCACTATATAAAAATACAAATAACTTTACATTAGCAAGGATTTTAATATTGCAGTATTTCACTTTTATTTTTCTCTCTCATTACACATACCTTTGTTTCATGTCTTGAAAGGAGGATCCACCCTGTAATCTTCATTCACACTGTCCACAGCTCAAAACTGACATTAAGGACTTGTTTATTTTTAAATACATCCTTAAATGCAAAAAAATCAACAGAGTATAAATATCTTGTATATAGCTAAATGTCAGCACACTGCTCCATAGAACCACACAAGAAAATACCTGTGGATACTTTCACATCATACCACACTTTAAGTGCTTAGATTTTTATTATCTTCATAAAAAGAGGTCAAAGATCGATGGGAATAAAGAGGAAGATCTCAATCTCCTTTATATTATGCACTCTTGAAAGTGTGATAGCCCTGATTTTGTAATGCAGGATGAACAGGATGGTTTCCCACATCCTGCAGGATGGGATAATAACTAATATGAATGCACAGAAATTAACCAAGTTGCTGTTAAAACTGCTTTCAACGCATAAGTTTAGTAGGCAACAAGATCAAAATGAACTCTTCAGTCAAAAATTTTATAATTATTAAATTAATTAAATGTGCCTCAAAACATGGGTGTTCTAATAAGCTGCTTGAGGTTGCAGACAGTTTTACCATTGTAGGACAGAGAGCAATATTATGTCAAATTATATTTGGCCAGACCACTCTTATAATCAGAGTGCAACTCATGTGACTCATTTGAGGTACAAATCAAATGTTTTAGATCCAAAAATACCAACAGAACCAGTCCACTGAGTATGGTCCATAACAAGACCACACACTCGGTTTATAGGGAAATTTGAAATGCTGCCCTGCTGGGATAAACAAATCATAGTTGTGAATTCCATACCAGTGTCAGTTCCAATATCCCCAAACATTAAAGACAGTAAACCACAACCTCACCTGTACCACTTCTCATTACATCCACACTTTAAAAAAATTAATATAAACATGACACTGTCAAATGCAATTTCAATATGACTGAAATAAAGAATTCTATTTATTTCTTAAAGGCACTATCAATCTCCCCACACACTTTTTTTGTGCACACAACTGCTCAGAATAGCAATGATTAACTGAAAGAAGAAAAATGGATCACGGTCGCTATTTTTCCAGCTACTCATTATAAAATGTATTGTCTGCACATCAAGTAGAAAACATTCCACTTTCCCTTTGTGGTTTGCTAGTGTTGGGGAAACACATAAAGGACAGAATTGTCTTTAAAATTAAGAATCAGAGAAACAGACAAGGAGTTAGTTACATCCACATATAATTTATTGTCTGGCAGGATTTCAAACCCATGATATGGACCTTCAAGAATTATAGGCTGTTTTGTAGATTGGTCATCCACCATAAATAAAATATGAGGTTGAAATCAATTGATCTGACATTTACGCTGTTCCACTGCCTAAGCACATACCAGCTCTCATGTCTAATTTTTAGGAGGCTTTAAAAGACAAATTTATAAGGGCTGATGAGCAGTTACTAATGATAAGCCTACAGGTGTATGTGAGTCATGAATGGGCCAGAAACTCTGTATGGGAATACTGTAGGCTTTTACCTAGCTGAACTCTGATATCATCATGTGAGCTACCAAGAGATACAGAAATAAGTATATGAAGTGGTAACCTTCACTTTCACATGAGATAGAAAATGATCAAATGAAACAAAGGACTTTTTAAAGAATGACAGAGATAATGATAGTGTATTTCTCAGGCAAGGTAATATATTTTTCCTATCTTTATTGTAGAAAAATTCATTTTCTAAAAGACAGTATTACACTGAGTTGCAGTAAGATTTAGGTTGTTTGACTTAATACAACACTTATTTTAAAGAAGACATTTCACTTAGAAACATTTATTTCCTTTTGCCAGGTTTATTTCCTTTTTCCTAACCAAAAAATCTCAGGTCACCTTATCCTTGGGCAAGTAGTCAAATCCTCCAGTGTCCTAGTAGGGTGCTTATTTCAGGCTAGACATGAAGGACCCTCGAAGGGCTTTGGTGTCAAAACTCACTCACATTGTCACCCCATCCACTGTTGGTGCTGAAGCACAGCCAGAATCCATAAAAAAATCTCTGAGACACAAATTTGTCTTCCATGGAACAGATTATCCCAGTAGTATCCACCTTGTACTAGAACTCAGTTACATTGCTTGCTAAGAAATGTAAATATTTGGCAGGTTATGGTTAGCTAAAACCATTCAGTCAGTTTCAGATCTGATTGGCTGGGAAGAGCCATGAGGAATTTGGTAACAAATCAACCAGCCAGGTAAAAATCTGCTCCTGCCAGCCCAGAGTATGGCACGTGGACGCTGAGCACTCTTGGATTGCCCAGCAAGAGGATTCCTTCCAGCTTGTCCACATCATTTAATTGGTAGAAGTCCACAAGTCTGTTCCCAACAGCAAACTTATGCCCAAGTTGGATAGGAAGTCATTTGACTCAATCAGTTGTGATTCCTTCCCTTCTGTCAGCATGAGGCTTTCCGAAGATTCTTCAATCAGCTGCAGTCTCAACAGGTCATTTCTCTCTCATCGGATCCCAAGGTAAAAGCTGCTCTAGCTCAATACACCTTATCCAGCTTTCCCCATTGTCAATTCAAATCTGAATGATGCTTTTGAAGTCTTTTAGTCCTCTTTTCTTGCATCAGGAAACCTTTGGGACAATTTATAATCTATATAAGCACTAAGACAGGACCACAAAATGAATCGTATTAATATAATTGCAACCAGTAAAACCATCAAAAGGACTGATTCCATATTTAAGCTAGAATAATGAGGTAATGTGAAAAAAAACCTCTGGGAGATAAAATTATATAATGCAATATTCAGTTCTGTACGGCCAGCCCAGCAATTCCTCTAACATTCCAATCAAAGTGATCTCACTAGCATGTGAGAGAAGAGTCCAGCTGACAGATTTGGGACATGTAATGTACTATTTAGTTAAGAGGCCCCATGTGCTATTCATAAAGAATTAACAACTCTTATATTGACAATGACAGTATTGTCAGAAGACCTTTGGAAGGGGGAAAAAAGCCTCCATAAACTCCGTCTCTGTGAAGTTGGACTTTTTTTCCTTTGGCCCCTCTTTTCCAATGCTGATGTAATCTCCAAACATCTCCAGCAGCAGCTGCTCAGCGAAACCAGGCACCTTCTCCCTAGTCCCTTTCAGCAGTACATGCAGCACTTTCCAGCTCCCTCAAGACAATCAGGGCCTTTCTTTCACCAATTAGCTATCACTTCAAGAGTCCTGTGCTGTCCAACGAGCTCTTAAGAATGGTCTTTGCAGGAAACAACCGTGTAGGAGATTTTTTTTCCCCCTAGACAAATGAAAAGGGGAATAAGGGGAGGGGGAAGAGGGGGAGACAAAAAACCACAAGAAAACAAATCAGAGCACAGAAACTGCCCAAAATGCATCATTCATTTAGTACATCGACAAATGAAGAAATATCCTCGACAACCAAGGCTAGAGCAAAGTGCACACACACACATACACAAAAAAAAAATGCTCCTACTTTCTTTAGGAGATAGTTTGTTTAGTCGAATATGTTAAAAAGGTTTCATAGAAAGAAGTGCTCTTGTTACAGCAAGTCTGAGCCATGCAAACTGAAAGGGAATGAAACTCCTGTAAGATTATGCTCTGTTTCCTTATTTGGCGCTCCAAATGTAAAGCAGCATTATTTGAAGTAGACACTATAGGAAAGAACTCAGTTTAGCTCTTTTAGATGGATTGATGAAATGAGTAATTACTGGAACTGCTAAGATCTTTTCAGGCTTACTAACTAGCAAGCTCCTTTCCCCAGAAACCACACTTTCCATCTAAAAAGAAATTAAAGCCTGATTTGGAGACATAAAGCTTTGGGAATTCTACATTCTTTTTCCCTTAAATTCAGGGTACAGTAATACCTTGAGGTCCTTGGAGATGCCAAGTCCTCATTAGAACTAGCATAAACTCCAGGACCCAGTTCAGAAGAAAACAAGGAACTTTTAACGATGTTTAAGCAATTCCTTGCCTGGGCCAGGACATGTAGACTTGTGAAGGCAAAACTGGGAAGGATCAGCAGTAAGTGAAATGATTTGGATATGGTTCAAGCAATAGCCCAGTGTCAGAGCTGCTTCATTGATTTTTAAAAATTCTGCATGAAACCAAATAACCTGCCAAAATACTGATTTGTCAGTATCCTCTCAAAGTGCCACTTTCTGGTCAAATTTGTCCTTGATTGGGGTAGCTTCATGAAAGTCAACATGTTGCCTAATACACAGCTAACAGAAATACATTTACACTGCAATTAAAAAAAAATAATATAGTCTGTTCCCTTTTATTGACTGTGTATCAGAAGCAAAGCCCTGTGCTTATTAAACAGTTAAATGGCAGAGCGAAGCAAATACTTTCAGGGGTTTCAGGAGTTTGTTTACACTAATGGGTGTTCTCAATACCACATTGATTCTTTAATGGAGGAGGAAAGTGCCAGAATTGCTCAGATTGCTTAAAAGGCAAGAAAGTCTGACATATTGCCCTGTGGGCATTTATGAAGGAATGGAAATCAACTCACATTCTTCTGAAGGCTCAACCAAGGGATGAGTGCACAAAATCAGGATTAAGGAGGAATCTTTGAGGAGGTGCACCAAACAATGTCTTTTTATACCTACATATTCCAAAAGCTGCTGAGTTGAAAGGGACTGCTCCTTTCAACTAGCAAAGATTTTGCTGAAAAAATGCCGCAGGCTGGAGAGAACAGATAAATACACATATATATGTTACTAGGGTCACCTACAGCTATAAAAAAAAGTTATAAAAGGGGCCCAAAAGGTCTACCAGCTTGCCCTAAAGCAAGATCAACTACATCATTCCTGAGAGCTGTTTCACTAAGCTGCTCTTTACTTTTAAGAGAACTACACCCCCACAGACAAGACAAAAGGAAATCATCATCTCATCTGAAAGGGATCTCAGCAGGAAAATGAGTCTGACAAACAGTTCAGTGGCTCTATCTGCTGCAACACAACCCCTGAAAGACAGGGGTTCTACAATATGCATTCACTCGAGCAACTGGCTCATTTTGTAGCTCCACAATTAATTACTGGTTGAGGCGACAATACCTGATTTTTATTTTATATTACATTATTTATATTTCTCTATATTTTATAGAGAAGCAGTATCTGTGTACCAACCCATCTGGATGGATGCAAGGAAAGCCCATCTTTTACAACAACCCTCTTCCCCCGGTGTGGTGCAATTCTGCTATCTGTGCTCCAGCAGTATTGCTGAAAACCACCGATTTCAGCATTAGCTGTAATCCAACACATCCCATGCCTTGGCCACCAGGTCCAGCTCACTCTGTTAGCACCAAGGAGCCCGATGGCTATTTAAGGACACACCAGGGATTAACTGAGGATTCATTCCAGTGCCAAGGGAACAATAGGTGCCTCCTCCTCTCTGGGCTCACAAGCGGTTCTCAGCTCTGTCGGCTCTCCCTGGCGCCTGGCACCGGGATGTTCCTGGGACAGGCTGACACAAAGACAGGAGAGCTTCCACACTGGCTGCCCGGGCAATGGCAGCTCCCTGGCTCCTCATGCCAAGGCTGTCAGCTTGGCACCCTACATTTATTCATATGCAAGAATGCTGCCCAAGATGGAAGGACAGTGCTTTCCTGCTTGTATTTCACTTCTGGGGACAGATTTCCTCCCACAGAAAATTAATGGCCTGGCAAATTTAAATGCCAGATGAAAACTGGTGTGGCTGGATTTTTAGAAAATGCAGTTTAAAATGAGTAGTTGTTCTTCTTTGCAAAGTATATTGAGAATGAGTAAGAAAAAGCACTATGTAAAGCCTATACATTGAGCATTATTATTTGGATTTTCCCAAATTTACTTTTCCACACAACAGATGTTCCTAATGTTTGGCACCATTTTTAATGATGTGCCTTTTTTGAAGAATGTGTGCAGTATTGCCCATGAAAGCATCTTCGCTGTTCAGAGTTTATTTGTTAAAATTGTTTTTCAACTAGTCATCTCTCTAGGGAACAATGACATGATAGAACAGTATTTCTGACAGGTGATATTTTATTACTAACATATGTTTTCATCACATAACCAATATTACTACTCTATTCTTCTACAAATATTTATTAAAATCCTCTAATTTGAAACTATTTCCAACACAAATTTAACATTTTGCTTTTAAAGTATCACATAATTAATTGTTCTGGTAAATGCCCATTGAAGGGTAGCTTAAAGAGGAAAAAAAGTACATATTACAGTCTTGTTGATTTTTAAAATGTAAGGCAACAGATTTCACATCTCATTTTCCAATTCCCTTATAAAGCAATCTCCTAAAATATCACTACATTTCCAAAATTTAAAAATATCAAGTGAACTTACAAGTGACAAAGCAGACAATACAATAATCATAAGACACCCGCTGTTATCATCAGTTTGAAAAACATCCCAAAACATAAGTAAATTAGGATCAAAAAAATAGGATATTTAACTTACTGCATTTTTCACACATTCATAAGTCAGGGTATCTATCAAAGGAAAGAGCAAAAACTTCCAGGTGTTGGCAAGGCTAATAAGAAGTTCTGAGTTCATTGTTAAAAAAACCAAAAAAGTCAAGACCAACACTTATCTGTCAGAATCACCTTCCTCCTACAGTTATCAGAGTCAAAAAGGCACCTTGCTCCAGGTTACATATGTGAAACCTCCTGAGCAAGCATTCTACATCACACTGAAAACAAGATACCACTTAAAAAGAGCCAGATTGAGTAATCACCACTTTAGAGGACAAAATCTGACATTCAGAGTCAATTACTGAGCCACGTAAATTGTGATAACGTGCACATATCAAGATCATTCCATGTTGCATTGAGTCAAAGCAAAGTCAACACCTGCTCCACTGGTTTTCTCCTGGAAAATCCCCAACAAATACACTCCTCTCACTACAGTCAGTTTGGTATGCCCATTTCCATTATCAAGAACAGCAAGGACAGAAAGAAGATACTTCATTTATTACATATGTCATCCCTTAAGACTAACTTCAGCCTCCATAAAACCAGAAGTGTTAGTAAAACTCCAGCTCATCCTCAAAGGCATCAAAACTGAGATTTAGAAGCAACAAAAGAGCACAGATCGCAGGAAACAGCAATAAAAGTGAAGGGAAAGGACTAGAAGGTAATGAAACAAAACCTTATAAATCAATTTTAAAAGTGATTACATGAGGATATCTGTATTTCCAAAATGACTTGATGAGACCTCTACTGTCAT
Source organism: Anthoscopus minutus (assembly GCA_013399455.1). Lineage (NCBI taxonomy): Eukaryota > Metazoa > Chordata > Aves > Passeriformes > Paridae > Anthoscopus > Anthoscopus minutus. The sequence goes on along the minus strand of VWYI01037631.1, from coordinate 31,373 downwards.
TCCATGACCACCTCCATGTGCTGCTGGATGGGGCAATGGTCAGCAGGAGACATCTTGGTTCCCTTTCATTTATGAGAATTTCTTACTAGAAATGTGATGAGAACATGACCCAGCAGTAGCAGATTAGATCATATACATGCCATGATACTTAATGGCATTAATCAATTACAAGATTAGTAATGCACAAAATGTCCACCTAATTGTGAACAAATATAAAAATACAAAAGTACTTCGTAACTCAACAGAAAAAAAACAGGGATACATATTTAAGATTGATGTTGTAAAGTTCAGAAAAGCTTGTTATCAAGTAATTATTATCTCCTTAGTGATCAGAGAGACCATATACAATTTGCTAAAGTTTTCACACTCAGCTAGATGCCTAATTTTGGGGCAGAAAGTATCTCAGGGGTTTTTGCTGGGGAAATTAAGGAATTATCACCAAAACTGACCAGGCCTAAACCAACCTATCCTGGCGCTCTCCTTCCATCAGTAGATTTCTTTCCCCCCTCTAAATTAATGGAATTCACATCAATACAGCAGAGAATTTAATGAGTACTATTTTTGACAAAACAATATTTCAACAAAATGCCAGTTTTTCAAACACAGAAAACTGGCAAAACATGTTTCAGTTTTGACAAAGTATTTGCCAATATCTGCTTTTCAGATCTCTAAAATTGAAGATCAGTACAAACCAGACAGACCATAATCTTCAAACATTATGCAGTCAAGGCACTCATGAATAAAACCACAGTTTGAGTCTTTTGACGAGTTCTGTAGTCACCTAACTCTGGGCTATTTTCAAGCCTCCCTTTACTGAAAATCACTGTTTCCTTTTCACTGTGCACAAACCCAGACCGGGACTTTCAGATATATCACAGGATGGAAACCTCACTTTCCTCTCATCTGCACCTCCATGTCTTTGGCAGACCAGATCACTTGGATGATGCTCTGCCAGTGCTGTACCAAAAAGAGTTCAGACTCAAACCTGCCTCTGGTTTACAATTAAATTTGGGTGTCCTGGTCATCCTTTGTTTTGTCAGCATGAGCCAGTACAGATAGAAGGAAACAATGACACAGCTGCCATTTTCCTACAAGGTCCACCACGTGACAAATTTTACAATTAAAGAAAAATTCAAACTTTCTAAAACTAACCATAAACAAAATGTGCTTTGGCAAACTACAGACCTTGGAAATTATATCACCCCACAGACTTGAAGATTATATCACCCCACTCATAAAATGCAGTTACTGAAAAGAACTGTTATCCTTTATAAGTGATGGAAGGCAAAATTTTCACATGCTGCACTGACACCTCTCCAAACCTCATTTTTTTCTATTAAAAAATGAAAGTCGGCTTTCAGCAAAGTACATTGTGTTTTGAAGAAGTTTTTCATTTTACAAACAGGTTATCTTGCTTACTTTTATAGACTCTTTGCACAAAAAAAAGAAGAGGACCTAGGGCAAAGAAGGAAAGAAAAGAGTCCATTTGAAAGAATTACACTGCTAGATTACAAGAGTTGAAAGCTGGTATGTAACTTTGCTCTGGGTGATCAAACTGCTAATCAGGAATGCTGTCGGGAACAGAATGGAATTCCAAATAAATTAGCCATGTCCAAGAAGCCAATACAACACAGGATTAAGGTTCACAAAGAAAACAAATTTATTCAGCCTACTTTATCAGAATTCTTAATAATGTGTACTACTTTTTCTCCTTGCAGTCTGAGCTCTTCCACTGGAACAGTGTGGAGAAGGAAAAATGACTCACACTTCATAAATCTCCTACTTGTACAGACACCTGAAAATGTTGCATAGAATGAGACACACAATGCCATTATATATATAAATACATCTGTTTATCACAGCCATGGGAGAAATATGCAGATTTATCTTTCTGACTTTATTTCTGTGGCACCTGACCAAAGAGAAGATGCTACACACTTCTGTGAAAATCTACAAAGCTGAAGGAAAAGGTTAGAATTTCACTGACCTCCATGATAAAATGAGGTTCAATACCATAGTATATGTATTGAATAACGAACTACAAAAATACACCTCTCTCCTCTATGACAATCCCATTGCATCACATTTTTTAGAAAAGAAAAATTTGCAGTACCGTGGTTGAGGTAGTGACTGCAACTCAGGTCATATTCTGTTTTCAGCTCTGACAGCATCCCAGAGAAACTTTTCATAATAGCTTAGGCCAAAAAAACAGGAACACTAAAACATGTGCTCAAGTTTCTGCTTCTCCTTGCATTTTAATCTTTATCAGACTGATTTTCCTCATCTGGGAAATGGAAATTATAATAATGCTCTTACTGTACAGTGATTTGGAGGCAGAACTGAATTTTTGAAGCATTTTTGTAACAATAAAATCTTAAAAAGGAGATAAAATACTCACAAGAAGTACTTCATGCAGAATCTAGACACATAGAAATCTTCCTGTAACAGAAGTGCATGTATCATCATGGCTTCTGAAAAAAATTAGGTAAACCATAAACATATCCTCACTTCAAGCCATACATTGTCCAGTACACTTATTCACTGGAAAATAAGACTGAGGACAATACCACTTGTATTTACATGACTCTGCCATATTTCCCTGACAATCTGTGCATGCAGGGATTTCCTATAACAAAATTCATCAAGCAAACCACTATCTGAGTGTGAGTGTTGGGGATTCATTTGCCTAGTGGTTCCCAGGCATGGCATGGCCCTGCTTGCCAAATGACCAAACTGCAAGAGCTGTTTCATATCCATGGTTGGTATGTTAGACAATTTATAAATAATTTTTGTCCCAGAAAAGGGGGACTACCTGTAAGACACCAGTTGCATCCTCTCCCCTTCCCATAATGAAACAAATTAAATGCTATTTACTATCACCACTATATCTAGTATTTTATTCAAGCAGAAAAGCACATGTTTTATCAAGTGTGACTTACATTTATTTTTTTGTCAAGTGTTTTCTCCTCCCCGTAAGAAGATTTTGCATAAATATGGAAAGAAAAGCATATATTCCCAAATCCTCTTCTCTGGAATTGTACCTCCAGAAAGTGAGGGTCAGATGATGAGAGTCATTGCTGTACCATCAAGGCATATGGCTGGAAGGGTTCTGTCTATACCTCAATGCCTCCATTAAATGCACATAAAAAATATTTTATTTGAACAAAATATTTTAAATCAAATATAAACTACGTTGTTTCCTCAGGAAAGGAAACCAAGAAAGCAACAAGCACAAACAAAACTTTGCATGAACATCAAGGAAAAGTTCTGATTTTCATTTTTGAAACGGTCTCCTTGAATAGAAATCAAATTTTTATGATTAACTACCAAAAGAAAAGTTTTGATTCAGGGAAGAGCAGAAAAGGACATTTTCCCAGAGATTTAGAACACACCAATAAACTGTTTCAAGCCATTTAAGACAACAATTGTGGCAAATGATCTACTGGTGCAAAAAATGTTACCTTGTTCTACCTTGACCTACCAAACAGTGCTGTGTATGGTCTGCATTAATGTTCAATTCATGGGCTCGAGCTGACCACATGTGCTAAGTGCTTAAGGAGTTGGAATGGATTTCTGCATTTGCAGGAGACAGACCCTGGATTTCTGTAGGAAGAAAAGGAGGATGGCTGCTGGCAAGGAGCAATGCTGCTCCACTGACACTGATCACAGGCCAAAGATATACATTCTGGATTACCACACTAATTATTCTGCTTTACAAAATAATGTCCTAAATTACAGTTTAATCAGCAAGTGCAGTCCACCCTGAAAACAGCATGCTTGAGGTACATCTGAGTTTTTTGGGGTTTTTTAAATACAGAAAATAAAGCAAGTAGGTGAAAGGTAACTGTATCATTTTACAGGCACAAGCTACCCTTTGATTACAATTAATTAAGATATTCAGCAGCCTTAAAACAATCTATTTTTTTAATCAATGTACCCAGACAGCATTCACAGCTTTCTGTGATGACAAATGCCCTTTGAAAGAGTTAATAGGCTAAGGTTTGTATTGGCAATGAATAGGGCTACCTTCAATTGATCCAAGAGCCTTAGAGAGCCTTCTTATAGCATGATGATGTATTTGGGCTGCAAGTAGGCCAAAATAAGCATAAAGAAAATCTGTAAGACTATGAGACCTTTCATTTTTTCATTGCAGGGAGGGAGAGGAGTGGGGAACTTCTGGGGAAAATGAGAGAACTATGATGGGGTTAGCTTTGTGCTCTGGCACTTAAAATAGATAAAACAACAGGAATTTTGAGGAAAAGAGAGGAAATGATCAGGCCATAATTCTTAGAATAAACATCAAGATGTACGGAAATGTACAAAACAAGGCTTCTTCAGAATAAAAAAAAACATGAAAAAAGAGGAGATGACCTAATGGTATAAAGAAACATTGATTTAAGAAATACCCAGAGGAAGAAAGATACTCCATCAGCATTAACAAACACTACATGGCCCTGCATTCCCTTTTAACTTCACAAGCAAGGGGAGAAAATATGTCTTTGGAAGAGGCAGTCACATGGATCCATTTATATTTTTTCCCTTATTCCCTGCTCATCTTTTGTATGGCTTTTTTTCAAGATGCACATGAAATGTGCACACTAAAAGCAACTCAAAAAATTAAACATGATAGGTTACTTGTAAACCTTTTACCCTAAGTAGCCAAAGAAGAAACAAAAAAAATCATTTTTATAAGGAATATTTTTCCTTTATGAGACTGATTATACATTAATATTACCTAGTAAAGAAGGAAGCAGTCTATCCATGCTTGCATTAGTCTTTCATAAGAAACTCAGTTTTGGCAGAATCCATCCCTCATACAGAGAAAGCTAAAGAGATTTCCTGGGACTTTCACAGGTGCAAATTTTACGTCAAGGCAGAATTTTTCTGGAAAGTCTGAGGCAAATCAGACAAGAAAATTCCTAGTGTAAAAGACCATTTTCAAATAGAATTACTGTGCAAGCATACTATCAACAACTCTGTAAAAAAATTCAAACAGAAAGTTGTTGGCATCTGAGATTTTCTTACAAGTCAGATATGGGAGAAACCAGGAAAAAACAGTGACATTGCTCCTTAAAAATAAAGAGGCAGATGTATTAAGAAAAGTGAGTCAAATCCAGTTTCAGTCTGGAATAGGGAACAGACAAGCTGTTCTCAAACTCCACTCATCCTGTCCATCCCAGAGCTATGAACAAGCCCTCTTCTAAGCAGCCAGTCAACAGGAAAAGGTACAGAGCCTTCATTGTTGTCTGGGTAAAAATGAGGATTGAACTTACCTCTCCAAAGCAAAAGAACTCATATAGGATTTTCAAAACAGCAGTACATTCCTCCATCAGGAATATTTGCCTCCTGTGAGTCTTCCCCTATGGTACAACCCTCTGAGGAAAAGAACAAATAAAAACTTCACAACTTTACAACATCACAATTTCCAGACATTTTCCCGATTAAACGTTCTAAGCCCACATCACCAACCACCAAAAAATTACAACCATACCAAGGTGAGCACCAGATGCAGCCTTCAAAAAAATCCCTCACATCAGGGCACAAACATCAGTAGATGAAAAGAACTAGGACATGTGGACAGTGGCAACCTACCATGGAAAGTGGAGATGAGCTGTGCACATCCTTACTTCTGTATGAAGAGACTCACGATACTGTTTGTATTTTGTGTTTTGAGTTGCTTTCATTAAAAAAAAATAAAAATTAAAGAAGGTCTTCTCTTCTTGTTCCATACCCTTTCAGTTCAGACTCTCAGAGTCTTCTTTTGAAGTTTAAAGCCAAAATATTTCCTTACACCTTATCAGGTAGCATGTAAATTCTAGATACCAATGAGTTTTCTGAAAAGTAAACAAATAAATAAACAATTAGGATATATATAAGGATGTTTAAAGGCTATCAAGTCCTTCAGGAACAATATAAAATCAGCTGGTTTTTATGCAGGGGACAGTAAGTGGTTTGCCTATCCCACTCTCCCCAAGCATGGTAAAGCACCAGTATTTAATAAAATATAAGTCAGTCATATCACAAAATAACTATGTCCAGTAGTTTCTTATTTGACAAAAAAAATGGCCTTTAAAGGTCCTTTTTAATCTACTTTATTATTCCATTCTATGAACTGGTACAATCAACTTATTTATAGGATGCTCCATACTATATGATGGTATTTCTATTGCTGCCCTTGGGCTACAGAAAAAAAGCCAATATTCAAATCCTGTTCACACACTTTCAGTTTCACCAGAGAACACTGAGAAGGGCACTTTTGTGGCAAGTACCAGCAAAATCTGAGCCGTTTTCCCAAATGAAGCCTAAAGGGTGTTTACAGGTCTGTTTGCTTACACAGAGACAAAACATATCCCACCTTGAAGCACCAATGGGAGCCAACAGAGCCCTATCAGGATGGCAACTCTCTACAGACTCAAACTGACCACCAATGCCAAAATTGTAAGAATCCCATATCCATGTGCTTATCTTTGACCAAGCAAATACTGTACTGATGAGAAACTGAGGCATAAAAAGTCTGAAGAGAAATGAACCCAAATTTTCCAAGGGTCATCTATCTTACAACTGCCTCATAAAGCTAAGAGGAACAACGTTTTTAAAGCCAGTTCATGTTGTACTCTTGAAGGAATTTCTGTATTTGGTTAATTCTCACCCCTGCTTGCACATGCACATGCACACACCTGGAACTGTTGAAACAAAGACTTGAAGGTGGAGAAAGCTGATGAAGAAAGAGAAATGGGTTTTCCAGTGCTAGAGATGGACTCAGTTTCAGAGAGAAAATAAAAACCCAACAGTTTTTGGTCCTCATGCCAGTGCTCAGACAAAAGTTTCCCAGGTTCCTTATAGACTGAAATAATCCTTCTGAATAATTTATATTTTATAAAAGTGGTCTCCAGCAAGCTTTACCTAAGAGCTAACTGAGTCTCCTTGCAAAATGTGATGCTTAACTGAGGTTTAACTAGACTGTCATCTACAATTCCAGCCCCAAATACAGGGAAATAAAACTCACAGTGGTTTCCCAAAGCAGGCAGAAGGAGTTTTCAGACTGTATCCTGAAAAGCTGTGCTTTCAGCTCCACCAGTATAAATCCTCAGGAACTCCATATTGACAGAAACCTCCACCCTTAAACTCTCCAAGGACTCTGGTCAGCTCAGCTGAGGATACTATGGAAGCAAACTTTAATCCTCTTTTTTTTTCTAGAAATCTGCATGACAATACAACATATTTGATGTAAATCTTTTAAAAGATTGTGATGGCATCAAGTCAGGGACAGGATGGAAGGAAATGTGTTTCCAACTCCTCTGTGCGGGGACCATTAGCAGAAGTGTTAATAGTCCCGGGCATGAGATAAATTAAGGTTTGTGCCAGTTCCCCTAGGCTTTCCCTTGCCATCATCAGCTTCCCCAGGATGGGCAGCTCACCCTCATGTCCTCACCAAAGAAGGCTCTTAAACAGAAGCACGACAGTCTGCTGGGAGGAAACAGAAAGGTAATCACACAACTAACTTATATGGACAAAGTATGAAACAGGCTGAGGGCGGGGAAGGAGGGAGGGAGCCTTTGATATCTTCACCTTTGGAGCAATACAAATTTAATGTACATCCAGCTTAAAAGCAGGAGGTGGAGGAGCTGGAATTTGGACCTTCCCAAAGTGTGGATTGCAGCAGTGAGGCAGCCCTGAGCCTAAACAAGGCTGGAGTTAGCATTCAGAGCACACAGCCCAGCAGAGTATGGGAAAGGGATAGAGTAGCCCAAAGAGCTGGCGCCACGAACTGACGAGCAGAGCGCAAGTGATAAAGATTTACTGCGAGAGAGGAGGAAACAGTCCGCTGGCCCGATTAGAGCTGTGAATACCGAGTTGTTCAGGGAGGATTTTGCAGCTGACTGATCACAGGCTGTTGGAGCAGGCCACGGACAACAGCTGCAAGGCTTGCTGGGCTGCAGAAACAAAAGGCGCCTAGCACAGTGCAAAGAAAGAGTTGACAGGTTGTTGTTAGCAGCGGCAAATGTGTGAGGTATGTCACTGTGTGTGAGACGGGCTGGGGTGGGGTGGTGGGGAAGAAGGAGGGCAAGAAGCACAGGCAGCACTCAGAAAAAGAGGGGGTGTCATGGGGGAGGGAGCTGGGACACAGGCTTGGTCAAAGCATTTTCCTAAAATCAGGCCGGTGTTTGTAAGGAGGACAATCACAAGGTCTGTTTACTGCTGCCAAGATGAATTAGCCCATCGTCTCATTTATAGGATGAATCCGGTGGCACAGACTATAAGGTGCATAGCATTAAAGGGACTAATTAGATGATTCTGGCAAATCTGAACTAAGTCTCTTTCTTTCTTTGAAAGCTGTAAAGCATTTCTCAGGACTCCAGTCAGATGGCTTAGGTTTTGTTGGGCCTTTTCTTTCTCTTCTGAGAAGGGATATCTTGTGCAATTCCCTAAATCACAAGAGTCTGCTCTAAATTCTTCTCTGAGCTTCAAGAACAGTTGTTAGGAAGCGCTGGCATTTACATCATATCTAAAAAGGTCCAAACAAAAATCCCAGATTCTGCAGGAATTCAGCTCCCAGTCCAGGGACAAAATTTACAACTGGTCCCTCCTGTTAAGAGTGGGCTAAACCAAAAGTCCACATGAGAACATACCTGAGCTAAGAGCCTGCAGCTGAATTCTCATTCACACACACAAAACAAGCACGGTTTTTCAAAAGCTGGCTTCTTATCTGACACCTACCCCCTTCAAATCCAGTGACTGCAGCCAAGTGCTTTTCCCAAGCAACTCTGAGCTTTCTGGAGCCATGGTTCACTAAGTGTATGTGTGCTGGGCAGGAATGTATCAATGAAACTCTAGAGATGATCAAAGACAGGAGCTGGAGAACAGGAGACCTTACTTTCAGCTCCCTGTTTCACGGGTTTTGGATTTAGTTCTTGAAATCTGACAATATTTTACTCGAATGGTGACCAAAACAAAGTGTTCCAAACACCTCTGAAGCAGTGGTGCATGCTGTTTGAACACCACCACTATATTACAGTGGTTAAAGGTTTTACAAGCAGTTAAAGTTACCATGGCATTCACAGCATACTCATAGAAGGGAATACCATGAAAATCACAGAAACATCCAGCACTGCAAGCTGCAAATATCAGATGTTTCATAGTAATTAGTGACACTTTGTAAAACATAGGCTTCTTGCATTTTAACACACATATCTATCACCAACTAATAGGAGACACTAAGAAAGTGCAGTGGCCTTTATAGTGTTCAGTCAAGTATACAAACAAACATTATTTTGATTTTTCTCCTCTAACTGGTCTCTGGCACCCAGTTAGTCTAGTCCCAAAGGGACACACTTGATACACTGTAAAGGGAATTCAGAACAAGAGGCATTTCAAGTCTTCTAACACAGGTCCATTCTCCCCAGATATATATTTAAAAACCAACCCAGTGTGCAGAATACTCCATCTAGGGGCAGAAATGTGACTCAAAATTTCCTTAGCCTTCACTTTGACATGTGTTAACCTCATTCTACCAGGTCTGAGTGCATGATAAATAATCACACATTTCACAAAAGTTCCAAATAACTCTACCTTAGTATGATTCCACAGAGTTTTGCTTTTCATTATTTTATATACAGAGCTTCCAGCTTGAGTTTCTGCTTAACAGTGGATGAAGAACACGGGCACCACTTTTATACCTCTACTAGCAACCAGACTATACTTTAAACCACAACTACTATCTTATGAACAATTTAGAATCCATCATCCCCATATGCTTGAAGTTTTCAGCTGAATAAGGGTAGCCAGTGAGCTCAACTAAAAAGAATAATGAAATGCCTGAAGGACTGCTTGTGTAACTATATTTTTGTATGTAATTGTGCTTCTACTGGAGTCAAAGCAAAGTCTGAATTTGTCTGCAATGAGAGCAGAAATAATTTGTGGCAGAAGTATATTTCTGAATCATAAATTCTCCCTGTAGCTGAATAATTCAATATAATTTATTATTAATGGAATTTGTTCATCAAAAGTATTTGAGAGCAATGTTTACAGCAGACAGAAGCAACAATTCACAAGCTCAGAGAAAACTCTGAAAATAGAAAATAATTCCCTTTAAGAACTCTTTTCCTTTTAGGCAAAAAATTAGTTGCAGAAGTACATAAAGCCTTGCCTTCCAATGATGTTTTCTTTATACAAATTGCTTTCAGCTGACAAGTCCTCACTGATTTTCCATAGTCAGCAATGGGTTACGGCTTGTCCATAATGTCACAGCTTTCCACTGCACTATGTCTTGCTCTTTATCTCTCTGGTACAGAGAGACTGCTTCTGAGGCTGCTGTAACACTTTGGAAAGTAATTGCTCTCCTTAAATATCTCTGCTTGATCCCCTCCACTCTTCCTATTCAGCCTCTCAGTCGCAAACTTCATAAATGCAGAGGTTAGAATCTTCTAGACACCACTTTTTTAATTTTTCAAATAGCAATCCAATTACTGAGCAAATTGGCACATGTGCCTGGTTACATAGTGACTTGGCAGTGCCCCCACTCACTGCTGGCAATGATGAATGTGTTCCCCCGCAGCCCTCCTTGTCTATCTGCCCCAGCCTCTGAGCCAACACCAGTGACCACATAAGGAGACTGCTTGGCAGCTGCAAGCCTGAGGTGCCAAGAGGCAGATTGTGTTCTGCAGCAGCAGGATCTGGGTCTGTGACTGGCTTCCTAGCTAGTCTTTTGTAAGACCTTTTCCATGGCCTCTAGGTTGGCTCTAATGAAGCCTGTAGAAATGCCTGCAGGGAGCTGGTATAGAAGCGAGTTAAGTCAAAGGTTTAATTTAGTTTCTAAAGGGAAGTGAATGTATATTGGTCTTCTCTTTCCACCCTGCAATTATATTCCTGCCACATTTATGTGAAAATACAGTATTCAGTCAACAATAGGAGTGCATTCCTGGGTACATCTGCACTGCACACTGGCGCAAAGATCCCCAAGCCAGTCTCAATTAACTTTGCTGCAGAACCAGGAGCAATATAGCTGTGTTTGCTTGCTGTGACACCCAGCTAATTAACTATGTATGGTAGTAACAGAGCTTTACTGTTTCTGGCACCGATGCTGAAGTCCCTGTGTGTTAAACTGCTACAGACATGCCAGCTCTCTTGGAGGTAACCAGAGGGCTCCCCAACCCAGCGCTGCTTTGCACTGCCCAGATACATTTAGGAATACTCTGGGAACTGGCAGGAATTTGTTGGCCATCACGTGAAAGTGGCAAGGCTACAGATGTGGTTACAGTAAATGTGGACTGTTCCACTTCCACCCCAGTCACATTCTTTTATTACTCGTAACATGATGGTCACAGAGCATCTTTAAGTAATGTGCTGAGTATCTTGAGCAGCATCTGTCACATGTGCTGCTTTCTAAATAACTCACTTCCTCCTCCAGGGGCAAAAAGCTGGACAAAGATATTTTCAAGTATTTCTCACATTTTTTTTTTATTTCCCCTCAAGAAATCTGAGTCTTAGTCATAAGTGAACTTTGTTAGACTCTAAAGTCATTTTCAGTTATTGCATTGAACAAGATAAGAACTTTCCCACAACAGGATAGCTTCTCCCTATCTGGCTGTTCTATGATCCCCAAGAAATTAACTTTCTTAAAATAAATGAATGCAAGTTCCAACGACCAAAGATGTACTATGATCCCTGTAATTCAAACAGGCTTTGGTGAAGGTAAAAACAAAACACAACTTGCCAGCTATTCATCTTTTGGAATTCCACCTCAGGCATACCACGAAGCTACTGGAGAGAATCAGAGATTTGTCTAGAAAATTTCTGATGCATATGGTAGTCTGGAAAATATCTGAGTGGCTCTGAAATGCACACAAAAGAATAGTTCACCAAGTTTGCTTGCTTGAACTTCACTGTATGAGTTCCACTTTATGGGTACATTTACTTGTTACTGACAGAATTTTTCCTTTCCCTATATATTTTTCCCCTAAATCAGCTATTTTGACAGAGGTACTTCATGAGATGTACTCAGAGATACTCAGTGAGTAGTTGGATTATATTTAATTAAATCATCTGCATTTCTAATTCAAGAACATTTACCAGTGGTCATCTCTGGGTAGATAAAAAGCCCAAGGTCTTCTGTTGGCTTCCTAGATAAATAAGCCATGTTGTGATTCCAAGAACCAGCATAAGTATACAAGGACTTTCTCTTCAAACCTAATCAATTACCCTAGCTCGCAAGACTGATTTTTCACAAGACACCAAACACAGTGATAAATTTTAGCACACACGCCCCTTGAGCTATCCCTCTGGACAAACACCCACGACTGTGATGCAGCAGTGTGGATTTTAATGAACTGTTTGATATCTGAGCATAACCTTTTTCCTCTGTGCTCTCAGTCTTTGCCACAACTTTTCATGGGTTATTTGGAGTCACTTTAAACAAACACCACTAAATTCTGCACAGGCACCAGGCAAGGAAAAGTTGCACACATTGCTGGTAGGCTTCATACCATTTCTCAGGAGTCTGTACCTCTGCATTCCAGTGATGTTCAAGAGAAGGATAAAAACCCCAGAGCTGTAGATGAAGTGCAACCCTATTACTATCTTTACCCTCTATGGGAGCTGGACACCAGACCCACACTCCTGGTGGCCACAGGCGTGTAGGACACAAGGAAGTGTTAGCAATTCAGAAGGGCACACAGGCATGTGCCTCTCACCAAGCATGTGAATGCCTCGAATATGCCAAAGCTATCAACATTGCTGTGGGCAAGCTGTTTTGGAGCTAAGCATGCATTAAGAGCTTTGCTGGATGGCAGCCATTTACAGATGTACAATCAGTACAGAGACATGGAGAAAGAGACTTCCTTTAATGGATCCTCTAAATTATCTTCCTGAAGACACATACTTGGTTATTTTAATTAACATGTTTAGAAAACCAAATACTCTTCTTCTGATTATATCTCAGACACTGGATATGTATCATTTTTCCTGGAGTCCTTAATTTACCACACTTCTTAAATATTCAGGGCCAGGCAAACAACTGAAAATCAAATGCAGAAAGTAGTTGAATTCTGATAAGACAGAACACTCCCAGCTCCTGTTTGCTTTATCTTTGATTTTTTTGAAGATGCTGATGGGTGCTTGCCTGCACGTAATGATAACTATTAACAGCAGCTTGATGAATAAGAGAAGAGAAAGTGGAAAAGAAAACAATAGGAAAGGCATTAAGGGCACTAAGTCATTCTTTCTGGGATGGGCATTAAACATATGTTCACTACTCCAGTCCCAGTGCAATCAAACTGTCCTGTGCCACTGCCAAAAACTGCAACAGGTGCCAGAACATTACGGCATTGGTTAAATCCACTCTTAAGGCACCAGCTCAGGGACTGATCCAAATCTCAGGAACCAATTAACATTTTCCCCCAGATGTCAACTGTTTTCAAATAGTCCCCTTCTTATTTCCAGTGTGATGCTGGGGAAGGGCACAGGGAGAAATAAATTTGGCTGCCAGGAGGCAATCCTCTGATTTCACCACTGCTAGTCTGGACAGGTGCCAAAGTCATGTACAGCTACTTAAACACATTTGTAAGGTAATTAATATTTTATATTCACAACAATAAGAGCTTCATTCAGACAGAACTATTAAGACAGCTTCTGGTTCCATTCTTTCCAGCACATTACAACGACAACTTCATGCCAGCAGCAGCCACATGGCCTAAAGGTGCCAAGCTGGCAAGGATACTCTCTCTCAGCACTTGGCATCTAAACCCTTTGGCAAAGCTCTCAGCAGTTGTGCTTGGCTTCCTTTGGATCCGTCATGTGGTCAGGATGCTGATAGCACAGGAGGGTGCTGTGTCCTCTGGGCACCGTTTCCCTTTAACACCTGTCTGATTCAGAGGAATGCATGCACATGCAGAGCGAGATCCCTGCACAAATCCTCCTGGAGACCCAGAGTACATGCTCCATTTGTTACTGAAAGGGGTCATTTCCTCAGAACCAGTGTGCCTTCTTTTTCTTTTTTTTTCCCTATCCTCTCTTCACATATCTGTGTACAGCCCTTAGAGGGTCCTACATCCTGCCATGCATTCCACGCGTTTTGGAGTTTTCCTCTGTGAACAAGGAATACAAACTATAGTCTTTTTGTATATAATGAAATCTCATATTTTACTGTGCCATTTATTTGTGACTCTATTTATTTGTAACATTTTAATGATCTACAAATGTTTGGTATAGATGAAAGGAAATTATTATTTCCAGGTCACCTTGCAGCAATACTTTTTGATAGGCACTACAATTCTAATTAAACTGAGTAATAAGGGAGGGGAAAACCCTTCAAACATTTAAAGTGCCAGTGAAGCAGAAATATTTTTAGGGGAAAACATAAAAACAAGCATACATCTTTTACCACAAGCTACAAAATATCAGAGGAGTACGGATAAGAAAATTCAAAGCCATTTTTCCTCTGGGGACCATTCAAACAAATGCAGATCATAAGAATGCAACTCTGTGCCCCACAAACACTACGTTTTTATCACAGAATAGGGGTTGACTTGGGGACAAATTTATTGAAGTCTGATCCCTCAGAGGTACTTGTGAAAAGCACAGCTACCACCCTGAGCTTGGCAGAGGCAACTCCCCGGGAGCTACAGCAGAGAAGTGTGTTGAGATGTCACAGAGCACCTCCCCAATCCCAAAGCACTATCCCCACAAGCCTACACGGGTTCTTCTGATACATTCTGACACCTTTGAGCGTGGTTTTCTTTGGATCAGACACACTGAAGCCTGCAAAACGCAAGCCTTGGGTTGCTAAGCTCACATCACAAAATGGCTGCTATCACTCGCGCTGGAGGGAAAACTCTGTGTGCCCATCCCACCCCAGCTTGAATATCCAAACACAAGCCATGACTTCCATGCTCCCCCTCAAGCCATACCCTCTGCCTGTCACCTTGTACTGTAATTTTTGGTTTGTATCAAGCTCAGGGCCCACAGACACCAGCCAAGTCCTCCCTGTTATAGCACAGAACACAAACCCTGCTTGCTGTGCATAATAGGTATCTATCAGCACTCCAGTGTTTACCCATATGAGCTTTGCTTTTTCATAATAATTTTTTTTAAATTGTTTTGAGGGAGCTGATTTTTGTCAGGCTTTTTTAACCTTCTTGAACAGTTCTTCACTATTCAATCAAAAAAAATTATCTCCCTCTCCTCTGGTACACATTTTCTTCAAAATACTAGGATAACATAGGATGGACACTAGGACCATGTCAAATTTAAGATCCAACATCTTGGAGGCTTTACTGGCCACAAGCCAAAATTTTCTGGAACAGAAAAAAGCTTTTTAATAAGGCATTTTCAGTAAGAAAGTCACTATTTAACCCTGGAGAGGTAAGGAAATACTCCAACTTAAAATTATTATTCAGTTGCATATAAAAATGTTATTTTAGATCATTTTTAGGACTTGATGTAATTGCATTATTATCCATGTTTTTCTGTCTGTGACCTGGGCAGTGGATTTCATTGCAATTAAAGTACCTGGCTTTTGGAGCAAGGGAGACGAAAAATAAGTACCAAATAAACATATAAAACTCTCAAGCAACATTCCTAGAATAGTTGTTCTGTAAAGTGCATGGCATGTTCAGAACACATGATTTCCTAGTACAAAGATTTTATTGGCTCAGTGTGGTCATCTCAGATTCATGCCAAATAAACCTTCCACATCATACTGACATTCTATTTTTCATCTCTGGCTACACCAATTCTTTCAAAAAAGCAAGTGCCCATCTCCTGCAGGAATTCTCAGGCTGAAGGCATGTATTTTTATATTCCCTTGAAAATGATAACCTAGAAGACAGTGCTGCATGTTACTCTTAGCAGCTAAAGCAGAAAGGAGTAAGTGTAGGATTTCAGAAGATGCAAGAAAAGAACAAGAGCCAGGGAAGACGATTTGCCTCAATCAGGTTACTGCCACTTTAGTTTGGCAGCATCCCAGTACCAGGTACCAGGAGCAGACTTGTTCTCACACCAGTGCCAGTCAGAGAGAGCCCTGGAATGAATGCATCCTACAGCATGGCTGGTATACAAGTCATGTGGAAGATCAAGGAAAGGGAAAAAATTGCTGTCAAAGTGTATTGGGGGTTAGGTGTTCTTCCTTTTGTTCCTTCTCACCTATAGAATTTTCCCCATTAGTTGTGGGGAGCCTGACTACTGGTAATTAGTAGGTGCTTGAGAAGACAAACAGTTTGGCTGGGCCCAGGGGGAAGGGGGACAGGCAAAAGGAAGGGCAGGAGCAGCTGCAGGCTGGCTCACTTCTTCGGCTTCAGAGCAGGACACTCTCAGAGCTGTTGTTACTTGGAGAAATTCGCCAAAACCCAGACGGAGCTGCTGCTTCTTCTGTGGGCCCCCACACCCTCTGTCCTGCCGAGATGTCTTGCAGTGCCAGCCACCGCCATGGAGCTTCCGACACATCTTGTCCACCAGCCTGGGATTTCTGCTCATTCCTGCCGTTCCAGCTGGGTGTTCCTCAGAATGCTGCAGGGGCACAGGGCTCTACTGCCTGCAGGGGTTTGTGAAGCAAAGCCTCTCCTCCATCCTTTCCTGTCTTGGCCGAGAAGGCTGTCATGGGGTGGGGTCCCTGGTTCTGTTATTAATGCCATAGTTATTGTTTGCCTCGTTGTACATACTAGAAAAGAAGTGGTTTTCCTAACCCCCTGAGAGCCCTGTAATTTCAAAATTATAATAATTAAGAGGGAAGAGGTTTATATTTTTCATTCCATGGAAGGTTCCTGCCTTCCCTAGCAGACACCTGTCTTTCAAACCAACACAAAGTCAGCAAAGCCTCCAGTTTCAACCACATACATGTAAACCTACATGGACAGACCTTGCCAAGTGCTTCCTTGCTGTCATAATCCGCTTCCCCTTGTTAACGTGACTAAATAAATATCACTTACCCAAACCAAATCCTGACCATTTGCCCATTTTAAACTTAATGAACTTCCTCAGGTTTATGCACTTTTTCAGCATGCAATGTAAAGTCTAGAGCTTCTTCATGAGAATGTGACTGACTGGGAGATTTATTGTTTTTAGAACAGTTACTGTGCCATGTCACAAGGATAGAGCACTGCTTTAAAGGGCTGCTGACTCTGGACAATTTATATGCTAATTTCAGAAATTATTCCTCCCACATTAAATAAGGAGCTGAAGAATGTTCCAAGGGTCTAGACAGACCATGCCATTAACAGATTGGGTAAACCAACGTTAATACTGCCCACAGCATATTACACCGTGTGAACTTTCTTCACTGCCCGCACTTTACTAATTTCAGTTCCACGTGGTTCCTCAGCTGACTGACCAAAATATAAACTACACCAGCTCCCTAAAGCCTCCCTGTGCCCATCTTGACCTTGGACTTGCCTTTAATATAAAACTTGAAAAAAATCCTGAATGGTCACACTTCTTTATTCATGGTACATTTATAAATGGTTTATAAAGGGTTAATAATGATTAATAGATTACGAAAATGTTAAAGAAGCATGGACAACCACAAACCCTAAGAATAGCTGTTTGGCACCCAATAGTAACTGATCAGCCATCTAGAACATACATTCTAGCCCAAACTCCATTAGTGTGAAGGCCAAGTCTGGCAAATAATTCAAACATCTTCAAGCTTGTTTGAGCATTGACAAGTTCTCTAGCATTTATTAGCAGAATTCTGAGGCTATTATTCTTAAAGTACAAGTCAAATCTGTCTCTGAGTTTAGACTTTGAATAAACAACCTGTTATAAAGCCTTAGACTAACAGAAAAATTTCCAGATTTTATGTTACTTTCCATAAAAATAATCTGTACACAATTTCTCATACAGAATATGTAATGCTAATAACACAGAAACAAAAACTCAAAATGCAACAAGCATCACAAGATGGATCATAAAGTACAAAGATCAACTGAATTTTTAAAATTCCTTATGTTTTTGTATTTCAGCCTAATAGATACACTGCTAAAACAAGGCACTGATGCAAAGTATGATGCCAACTCTAAGTGCTTAACTGTCACAGAAAAAAAATTAAATCCCAGTTGGGATGAAATTTTGAGTTTAGAAATAAATCAGCATGCAAAGCACTTACAGCATTTTTTGTATTATCAGGATGTGATGAGTTCTTGCAATGTCACTTACTGGTAAACCCTAAAGCAGTAAATACTGTAAGGTACCTTCACATGACAAAAATCTGATTTCTTCACAGCTGAAGTAAGAGCTGCTGACAGGCTTTTCTTTCTTCCACCCTCACCTCCCTCCCTCCCCCTTTTTTTAATCTTTCTGCTTAACTGAGGATTATACCAAGTCTATGTGAATGACACAATCTCATAACTTTCTTAACATATTGGGGGCGCAGAACTGAATATTAAGTTAGAAGAGCACTGGGCAGGCACCTCCTCTCATTGGATTCAGTAGCTGAACTTCCACAGAGTGCCAAGGGATTAAATTAGGTCTTTTTATAATGCGGGTGCCAGCAAACTCTTTGTGCTTCATCACACACACACCCCTAACTAATCCTTGCACTGTGTCTTAAATTATTTCACTTGAGCCACCTCTTAGCAAACTAGAGTCAGGTATGGAGTGAAAAAACCTTCCAAAAACCAGTACAAGCAGGACCCCAAGACCTGACACAGGTAATAAATACATCAGACACAGCAAGACTATGCTTTGCAATACCTGAGACACCTCAGCCAAAGGGCTCCTGATAATGACTAATGATGGCAAATTGGCAGCTGGGATACTGGAAAGATTCCAAGCTTTGCCTTGCAGCTACAGGAGTGAAGAGGATATATGTGACTATGATCTTGACAGGGAAAGGTACATTGTTTCATTGCTGTGGGAAAAATGCTTAATGTTTGAACATTTCCTTAAAATAAGATCACAATGAAACATTAGAAGTAGCATTATTAACAGTAATAACTTTCCTGACTAAATAAAAAGAAAATACCTTCTCCAAACCCATCTCCAAGCTGCAGGAAAGAAAAAAAGAAATCTAGTGTTTCACTCCTCACTTTTTTTTCTGAGCGCTTCAGCAGAGATGCTACTGCAAAGAGAATTGTGTGGTTTGAGTTTTAAAAATCAAGGCAGCTCCTAGATTTCCTGTTCTTTTTCCCCATCAAAAAATGAGGAGAAGATTAATCAAAATGTTTGGGTTAGATGATAACACTTGATATACTGAAAACAAGAACCTTCACACACCTCAAATTAATTTCTGAATGGTGAACCTTGTGCAGGAAATAGCTCATGTCTGAAAAAAGACACAGAATGCATACAGTTTTAAAAAGGATTTGGGGAATCTCAGAATCCAGGATTGTTGCTATGCTTCATGGAACAGAAAAAACTGAGGGGCTTTATAACCTTTGCATCAAAACTTAGTGATAAGAATGTTGCTAAATATTCAAACAGGTATTCTTCCTGAGAAACCACAAGTGAAGCTCATGCAGATGTCTGCTCTTGAGTATGCATAATATATGTGTAAAACACCCTATGGTTCTCAAAAGAAAGAAAATCGTTCCCAAGTCAGGGCTCATCCAGAGGCTGAGTTTAGAGTCCTCTTTCTCCCATCCTTCCTCAGTCTTTTGCCTTGGCTCCCTTCCAGCATCCCTTACCTCCTGTGAAGGTTCAGCCAGCTCCTTTCCCCCACCAACACTCTTAGTCTCCCCCAGAACACACCTTATCTCAACAGGAAAACAAAACACTGGAATTAATGTTATTTTATTATATCTTAACTTCTCTGTATGCCCCTCTCCTCATGCTGCCTTTTTAGGTTAAAGTTTCTTAGAACAGGGATTATTTACTGTTCTGTGTACTCATACAACACAGGCAGGATCTTGACCAGTCTCAAGGCATTACCATTTTATTGAGAATAAAAAGAGACTGCCTTTACCCTAGGTAAATGCTGTCTAAAGTTATTATTAATTATATTTATCCATTTGTGCAAAAGGAACCCCAGAAAGCACATAACAAACAAGCCAAACATTATAGAACCTAAATCACCAGTTCTTTTGAAAAATATGCATTTAAAACAATTTCTATAGCATAGAATGGAATCATATTTCTTCTATACATCTCTGAAATATTAAACCATGGTGGAAATTTTATTTTTGAGTGTTGTTCATGTATCTTTTCAGGGTACTTGGGAGTAAATTTTACCTGTTCACAATTACTCCTTTCTCTTCATTGAGCTGCCTGATTACAATCAGAAGAAGATTCAGACTGCAAAATTTTTCCTATGAAAGACTGTAATTGGATATAGAAAAATTCCAAAATACTCACGAAGACACCCACAAAAACATTAAAAATGTTTCTGAACACATTTAGCATCTAAATATTTTTTTACTGATAATTTTACAGCAACCATGTATTTCATTTTCTCAGTGGCAAAGCTCTTGGAAAATCCAAGAGGTTAGGCTACAGGTATGTTGCCAATCTGTGTTTATCATAGAATCCTAGAGTGGTTTGGGTTAGAAAGCACCTTAAAAATCATCTCATTCCAAGCTCCCTGCTCTGAGCAGAGACACCTTTCACTATCCCAGGTTGCTCAGAGCCCCATCCAACCTGGCCTTTAACAATAACAGGGATGAGGCAGCCACAGCTTCTCTGGGCAGCCTGTGCCAGGGCCTCACCACCCTGCAATAAAGAATTCTTTTAAATATCTAATCTAAATCTACTTTCAGTTTGAATCCATTCCCCCTTGTCCTGCCACTTCATGCTCTTGTGAAAAGTCTCTCCCCATCTTTCTTGTAGGCTCTGTTCAGGTACTGGAGGCCACAGGTGGGTCATCCCAAAGCCTTTTCTTCTCCAGGCTTAACAATCCAAATTCTCTCAGCCTTTCCTCACAGGAGAGATGCTGTAGTACCTTGGTGGCCTCCTCTGGACTCACTCCAACAGCTCCATGTCCTTCCTGTGCTGGGGCCCCAGAGCTGGATGCAGCACTGCAGGTGGGGTCTCAGCAGAGCAGAGAGGTAGAATCCTCTCCCTCTCCTGCTGCCCATGATGCTTTGGATGCAGCCCAGGACACAGGTGGCTTTCTGGGCTGCAATTCCTGGGTTCATGTCCAGCCTCTCACCCACCAGCATCTCCAAATCCTTCTCACAGGGCCGTTCTTGATCTGTTCATCCCCAGCCTGGATTGATACCAAGGGCTAACCTGACCCAGGTGTAGCACCTACACTTGGTCTTGTTAAATGTCACAAGATTCCCATGGGCACACTTCTTGAGCTTATCCAGCTCCCTCTGGATAGCACCCCATCCCTCAGGTGTGTCACCACCCTGAGCCTGGTATCACCTGAAAATTTGCTTTAGGGTCAAAAAAGCCACAATGATAGTCCCTGTTGTTTACAGAACACATCCCAGGCCTGACCAAAGGCCACTGAAACCAGAAGAAACCTTTCAGACCTTTAAGTGGAGTTAGAATAAAGATATAATTCACTCTTCAGTAGAACAGCTCAAAGGCAACTTAACCACAAATTCTGCAGAGTAGGAGCTGAATTTCCACCACTCCTAAGGAAGCAGGAACTCATATATGGGGTTATTGCAAGAACTAACCCATTCTGACATGTCAAAAAGATCTCTTTCCCATGAGCTCAGGTGCCCACCTTTGGCTATGTCCTCAGAAATACAAAGTTCTGTTTTGAACCCAACTCAGCAGGGCATGCAACAAGGAGAGTGGGAGACCTTTCCTGAATATGCATCAAGCAGACAGCCAAGGCTTCTGTGGAAAGGGACATCAGTTTCAGATGAAGATGAGCCATTACAGTCACCTTATCTAATCATCATCCCTCACACAGACCAGAAACCATCGGGCAGATCTAAAAGGCATAAAACTGCACATTCCAGAAAGGCATCTACTTGGCAGCTCTGCAGTAAAACAGTAGTGCTTCAGAATGCCACACTTCCTTGTGAAGGGACATCTGACAATTTGGCTGTGAACATTACTCAGCTCTGGAGAGGATGGACCTCCAGGCTCAGCAAGGTTTGCAGCCCATAACATAGATGCAGACAGTAGAGAGTGACAAACCTTGGTTGGTGGCAGGAACAGCATAGTTTGAGTACTTTAGCTGTGAATTCAAACTAAATTAAGTTTAAATTAAGTAGGTGATCAATCCTTAAGCTCTCTGCTGGTGGATTGAGGGAAACAAGACAAAATGATTGAAACACTATTTTTTGAATAATACATATAATTTCTTTTTATATAGGGCCACATGGAATTCCAGAGGTCTGTGATACACTGGGAATTTGTAACAAAGTGTCTTAAAAACATGAATGAATGTTTTGATGATTTCAGGTGCCCTCCTTCTCAACCAGCAGTACCTTCTTTTTTTGTTTGCTCAAGATTTTGTGTAGGGTCTTTCCTAACTGAATATTCTGAAGCTTTCTAGCTAAAACAAACTTTCATTAAAATGGCAAGTCATTGAACCCAAAATTCAGCCTTTTAAGTATGTGAGGTTTGGATGCACTTTTGCCAAATCCACAGCAGATCTAAAGGAACCTTCAGAAATTCCTGCTAGCATTACTGGCAGGAATGGCCTTTGGTTGCAGTCACTGAGGCTGTAAGGGCTCTACAGTCAGTGCTGACCTTACCGATCCTCATGTTCTTTTGTTAACATGATGGGTTTATGCCTTTTGGAGATTTGCCCTAAGATACATCTTTTGAAACAGGTACACATGGAATTATCAGCCTGCAAATTGCCCTTCTCCACCCACTGGAAATGACCAAATATCTTTGAGAAAGGGAAGCTGAACTGGAAGGAAATGGTGGTTATTCTCTTAAAGTAACACCTAGAGAAGATGAGGATGTCATTGCAAACTTGTGGGAAAAAGCAAGTTTTCCCATTGTCAGATGCAGAATAGGCACAGGACAACATGCACCATGATTTTTCTGCACTGAGGTTAGTAAATCCTTGAATGTGAAGAAAATGAAAGCCAGAGGCAGTACATTCCAAAGAACTATTAATTAACTAAGGGTTATAAAGCAGAGATTTAGAGAGCTGACTCCTCAAAGACACAGAAGAGTGTCTGGAAAAGAACATGAAACTTCAGTATTAAAATAGGTACAAAGGATTTCTCTAATAAAATAAGTTTTTCCTGTATCAGCCTCTTTCCTCAAGCTTGTCCAAAAGAAAATAAGAAAATTCTGCTACATGTACTACAAATGAAAAAACAAGAAAATTCCCATTAGTCACCAAAATTTTCCTCCACTATAATCCCAAAGTGGCTTCTAATCAATTTCTTAGAGATGAAAAGCTCAGATGTTGTTTCTACCATCACATTCTCACTGATGACTGCATTCCTAGGCTAGACATTAGTGCCAAAGTGGGGTATCCTGGGAGTTTGTACATTTGGCCTTCAGTACCACAATTCCAGTCATTTCCAGTCTACCACCTTAATTTCTGCAAAAGGTACACAAAGCATGGAAGCAAATAATGAAACACTGTATAAGGGGACATTTCAACTGTGTATAGACAAATAAAGACAATCCCAGAGTTGTGTGGATGCAACAATTAACAAGGGAATTATTTAATAAAAGAAAAATTCAGAAATTAAGTCAATTCATTGTCATTAAATCACTGCAGATAGAACAAAGATGATCTAACGTAATAACCTAACGAGATCTGGTCCAAATACAAGGAACATTCCTACGACTGAACAGGTGTCTTTTCTCACATTGATTCTTGCCTAATTTTCCAAGCTTTTCAAGACAAGGGACATCTGATGTCTTAGTTACTAGAAGCTGAGACATCAGTTGAAAATCTCTTGCAGTAATCTGTACAAACAAAACAGCAATATAATTTTAGTGATACCTTTCTTTAGAGAGTTCCCAACAGTACTCGCATGTGGTATAAAAATAGGTTTTATTAAGCTCTGCAAGGGACAAAAGCCTTTATTCCTTAAAGAGGCCATAGACTACCAGTGAACAAGCGTTTAGGGCTCCCAGGGAGCTAGGATTCAGAAAATGCTGCCTCTTATTCATGCAAGATCATAACTTTTGGACATACAGAAGCAAGCACTGGATTCTGAGTAAAATGAGAGCTTCAAAACAAGGCAGCTCTTGTACACAGCTTGTTCTTGTTTCTGTGGGTTTTGGGCCCTGAGCCTGAACCAAACAGAAATCAGTGAGTTCAGAAAAACTTCAGCATTACTAAGGCAAGAACTTCAGGCCAGACTGTAAGGTTTGATACCTGACATTTGGTACTCAGTAGAAGCAGTGAATCACAGAGGTCTCTCCTTGTTTCAGGAACAAACAATTCCCAAAGCCAGACTGTCCCTGATGCCTGAAGGAAGCCCATGGAGACAGTTTTAACTTTCTTATTCCAAGGCAAAGTAGCAAAAGAAAGATGTCAAATTCTTTCTGGTCGTTGAGTTTCCACATTTGCAAAAACATTGTCCACAAAGTAGGAGATTGATGGCATTTCCACGGAGGTGACAGCAGAATGGGCAGTTGGAAGGCAAGAGATTTACTTAAAATAGCCGCAAATCACAAACAATTTTTAAAAAGCTAGTCAAAAAAAGATGTGACTGTAAAGGAAACAGGCACATTTGTATGTATGCCTGCTGCAGTTTGTTCTCTGTAAGGCTATGAGACATTCCTTTGTGTGAGCTACACGGTGAGGTGTTATAGGAAAACATAAAACAAAGAAAACCAAATGCTCTATCTCTTTAACGAAATGAACACACTTAAAACACACTTATCTCCTAGTTCCAAATAGAGGACAGATTTTCGAAGTCTTTCAAGCATTATCTACATTATCCAAAAAGGCCAAATACTCACCTTGTAGAATAAATATGACAGGTTAACTTCTTCCTAAAAGGATAACAAATACTGTCCTGTTTGTCATATTTTTACTACAGAAAACCAGAAATTACTAATAAAAACTATAACTCTGTGTAGCCACATTCACAGACCCTGATTCTTTCCAGCAGAAAAATTAATTTAGAACTTTTACATGTTTTCATTCGCACCAGTACCAAGATGTATGTCTTGGGAACAAGCTTGGTCTGCCAGGGATACGGGGTTTAATTTGGGAGCTAGTAGCTGCAGTCATCACATTAAAGCCCCTCACTATCACAGAGCAAACCTCACCTGCAGAGACATAGCTTTTATGTTTACGTACATATGTATGTTATATATATTTTTTACATATATATACAGACACACACAGACACACACATGCAAACACATTTTTTTGAGAGAAATTTTGTGTCTCAAACACAAAAGGCTATCTCACCAAAAATGCCACTCTGAGATCTCATCTGCAGTTACCTACACCACAAACATGCAGAACTGCAGTTCTTTGTCTTTTTTCTGCTGGGATGCCATGGCAAGTGGTAAATGCTCTGCTGCCACCCAATGACGTTTCCTGGGATTGTCCATTTCCCATGACTTTTCTCCTACTCTACATTCAGGTAAAAAAAAAAAAGAGGTTAAATTAAAGGTAGCACTTAGAGCTGGAGTACTTTGCATACCTGCAGTGCCTTGGCCTCTGGGGAACATAGGACATCACCTCTCCTCACCTGTATGCAAATGGCTCCATTCCTTTTCAGCATTCCACCAACAGCAGCAAAATTTTATCTGAATTCCCAGGCACAAAACCATCATTGTACTGTGGCAGTTAACTTTTACTGGTTTACAATGTACTTTCCTTTGCACAAGACATAATGCCAGCTAAGCACAGCAAACCTTTCACATAGTTGTTATTACACTATATAGGCCATCAAAGCATTGATTTCGCAGCACTGTGTCAATCCAGACATGCCAACTCCCCACACTGTTTTTTCACTGCTCAGCTCCTTTCTTTGCTCTCCTGACAAAGCACAATTTGTTTTAGTCCTTACTACTACATCTAAATTTAGTTTGCAATGCTGTATAAACACAAGTGGTAGCCCCTCAGATTTAAGTGAAAAAGGGGAAATGCGGTAATGTGAGTTTTGAGGTTCACCTCACCTATAATTAAGTTCTCAAAAGTTTGAACACTTCAGCTTGCCTTGCAGTAAAAATAGACATTTGTATAGTGCCAGTTTAAGGAAATTCAAAAAACTAGCCAAGTAATTTTTTGTCAATATGTATTTGCACACAGGAACAAACCGCTCAGTTCTGAAGAATCTGTCCAGAATTCTAGGGCAACATGTGCATCTGCTCAAATTAGTGTAATTTAACATTTGTCAGCCCAGAGTATACAATGAATTACATTAAAAGGTGGTTTACATTTTCAGTTATCAGCTTAAGCTGCTATAAAAGACCCTGACTGCTCAGGGATGAATGCTCAGTTGAGAGTTTATTGTCACAGAGGAACCACAATTACTGGTTTAAAGGAAGCCCAACACTGCTTGATTTATTTTCACCTATTTCATTACTATTCTTGTTTTGGCACATAAGATGTAGCAGGACATTCCTCTCACCAGAACATACAGGTTGTGTAATAATACAATAAAAAGTTAAAGGAAGGAAGAACTAACTTCTTTCCCAATAACCATCTACAAGAAAATTTGATCACTGCATTAAAAGACACAAGTTATTTCCAAAATACTCTGTCCACTGCTGCACTCTGGGGTTCTCAAAGATCAGAGGTTGTTCTGAGACTCATTAACAGTTAATGGTATTTAACTATGAGGCAAAAAAACCCCCTAGATTTTGCACTTTATAGCAAGTGTCACTTCCATAGCCTTACATTTTCATACTCCAAGCACAGTGCAGAAGTGTTGCAGATCCAAACATCTTGGTACAGATATGTATTACTGATAGTTCACTGCCTCAAAACATACCTTTTTATGTTTTGCCATTAAAAACAAAACCTGATTGTATTCCAACTCCCTTGATTCAGGCCCCAGCACTTAACTATGCTGAGAATGTTCCATTAAGTACATCCAGAAGTGCTGATCAGCCCAGCCTGCATGGTGAATGTAAAATGGGAGCTTGAACTCCCTCTGATGGCTAGAAACACAGCTAATGAGTTAAAAATCTCTCATGTCCAAAAAAAAAAATAGTACATAAAAAAACCTTAAATAAATAAAATAATCTTTATCTCTTCTTTAGAGGTTTTCATCTTTTTAAGCTGTTGGCATCTCAAAGCGATTTTGCAGTACCTGAAAGTAAAATTCCTGACCTCCCCTGTTTGTTGCTCCCATGAAACACTGGTCTGTGACTAGGAAGCTCTGCAGGTGAGTCCTGCACAATTTCTTTCTTAAGCACTGTCAATAGATCACAAAGAGGACAGTAACCATGATGAAACACCAATCAGTCTGTACAAAAGAAATGCGAGAACTGCTGGGGAAAAAAATACACCATCAGAGCAGAAAATTAACATGTATTTGACAAGGACCAATAATACAACTTTAGGTCAAATTACTGCAGAGAAAGGTCTTCTAGAGGTAATGGAGTGGCAAATGGGGTTCAGTTCCCAATCCTAAGAGAATTTTTTGTGCTCCAATTCATTTTGGTTCAGCTTCTTCCCTGCAAAGTATTCCTTTTCTTCATCTATCTGTGTCCAGAGAGAGGATTTCTGCCCCAATGAGGCTACAGAGCAGATTCTGTGCCTCCTGTGACAGGTCAGATAATCCAGAGGTTTTTTAACTTATTCAAAAATTATTTTGAGAGAATTGTGTCTGACCTACCACTACCTTGCATGTCTGACATCACAATTAAGCAGCCAAGAAGACATTGTACAGTCAGAAGAACTGTGACAGCAACCCTATAAAATGACCTGAAGCATAAATGGCAAAGTAGCCTTTGCTGGTCAGAGAGCTCTGTCCCATTAACCCTGTTGGTAAGCCCAGCTCTGCAGTGACCCAGTTCAAATGGCAATATTTTACACATATTCTACTTAAGCCTGAACACCACAATAAGTGGGATTCAGACATACATTAATGGGTCACAAACCTTTTAATCCAAATGACCATCTTATTTGTGTGGGATTGGGATTTCATTCAGCTCTTCCTCATTTAATGAACTAGACATGGTCTTCCCCAAACACCTGTTCATGAGTGTCTGGTGAAAGGCCAGGTAACACCTCTCTGTGCAGATCAGAAACAACACACATGAAAATTCAGTGCAGACCTGAATATGAGGTGCCTCAGACTTATATTTCACAAGGTCCACCTACATAATGCATGTGAGCCTTAGACTATTTAAGCCTGAATCCAAACTTTCCCCATATCTCACTTTCCAATGTCGACACAACTAGGAAGTAGAGGATCCTGCTTTACAGATCTCCAGGAGACTGCACCTGGGTCACTCAAGAGATGAGAAAAGAACCAAGGGCTTTGAAAATGTCAGAGGCAAAAGTTAATAGTCACTGTGGAGGGTCTCAAATACGCAGATATTTCAAACATATCCCTAATTTTTAAGTGCTATGTTTGATGGCAGTAGATATTACAGTGGGCACCAGCCCAAGACTGAGCTAAGGAGAAAAGGCTAGTGGAAAAAACAGGAAGAAAAGTAGAGCATGATAAACAGTATTTTACATGCTCACTTAGTGTATATAATGTACCCTAGAGAGGCCTCAGCAAGCAAGTTAACTTCAGACCTCAATTACAACAGGTGGGCAACTTCATTGCCCAACAAAAAGTACATTAGACATTTATAATCTCATTTTATTAAATCTCCCTATTTGTGACACTTACTATTGGGTGTGTATGTGTGCAAAGTTAATACAAAAATCTATATTATATTGGTATATTAACAAGATTAAAAGCTTACCTGCATGGCAGATGTTGCTGTGGGCACATGCTTGGATTATAGATTAACCAACTCCTATCAAAAACTGGGGTCTATCACCAAATCTAAAGCAAGGAAGGCAGGTGGTTTTCCTGCTGATCATCTAGCTGATCTAGCAATCATCCTGCTGATCACCCTAGCTGAGAGCTCTGACTGAATTACATCAGGAAAGAATAGCTTTGCTTCCTTCATGAAATCTGATTACAGAAAGAGAATACTACCTCACACAACGTAGTGAAGCTTAAAGGGCAACCTGTTCCTCTCTGACCTCTTCTCCTGGTTACTTTGATCTAAGTTTTATTGTCTGGGCTTAACATCTTCACCTTTGATTTCACAGGGAACTTCTTTGGAGGCATTTTCCTATAGCAATTGTCCAAGTCTTTTCAGAGAAACCACCAATTATTCAGGACACTGGGGACCAAACACTTGTAGTTTTGGTGAAATACAAGATTACTCTCACTGGTATGGGAAGGGAACAGGTATGGGAAGATTCATTAAAGACTCAAGTTTTACTTTCTATGATCAGTACTTATAAAAAAAAAAAAAGAGCACTTTCAGCAGCTCAGCACACCATGTGAGGAACCAATTCATTCCTAAAGGCAAGGAGACCTAACAAAATAACACAGTACAGGCCAGACAGGCTTCCCAGCTCACCTCAGAAGGATGCTTGTTGTACAAGGCCATTGTTACAGCACCACCCAGCTCAATGCTATAGCGTTACAGTTTTGCAGCAGGCACAAAACAGCAGTTTTGGGAGCTAACAAATCCAGTCTGCTTTTAGCCAGAATCTTGCACAATAAGCCTAATTTTAAGTATAAAAATCAAAATCCCTTCTGGTCTTACCTAATGTGACAGGCTGTGTAACACAATTCTTACAATTCCATTTTAATTTCTGCATCCACCCCAGCAACCTCTGGTTTTATTAGAGATTGTATTTCATGTTACACAGATGCACACCTGTGAACAGTGTGTACACAGTAAAACCTGGTGTTAAAAATGCACTCAATTTTCTATTTTGACATGAATCTCCAACCTCTCAAATGCTGATCATCATTTGCCAGTGAGACTGTGAAGGGCAGTTGGCTTCCTGGGCAGTTTTCCAAATTCAGTATGACATTGCAAATGTTCATCAGCTCTGAAAAGTCAGACTGTTCACTCACCGCCAAGAACAAAATACAAGAAGTACAAAGGAAGATGAGGCTAAAAGCATTTTGGAAGTGTGTTTCAGGTCCAACAGAAGGCTGGAGCTGTTGTTTAGGATGGTCATCCTGTATTTTTCCTCTAGTTTGTACAGTTGAAGTAGTGACTTAATAACTAGAATCTATCAGTTTACTTACTCTTACCAAACTTCCAGCACAAGGGCCAGCCTCAGCTCATCCCTACTAAATATTTACACATAAGATGGCAAATCAGAGAGTCTCATTTTTTTAAAAAACTCTTAAAGTAAAAAAAGTTATATACAAGAATAGACAGCAACAAAAAGTCAACATCATCTTCTAAACATGCAACTGAAGCTCACAGGTAGAGAAAAAAAAAAAAAGGCAGCATCATTGTGTGTTAGCAAAGGCTGTGATCAGGGACTGCAGGTTTTATTCTTAACTCTCCCATGGATTTCAAGCTCGGCTGTGGGCAGATCACCAGATATCTCAGCTGATCATCTACAAAATAAGGATAGCAATATTTTCCTATCCCAGCAGGATGTTTTCAGAAGAGTGCTTTGGAGGCACTCACTGCAGTGATGGGGCCCATGAAAGTTTCTGCACAGAACAAAGACAACACCTGCTCCACTGGTTAATGGAAACGAGATGACTGAGACTGCTACAAGGAATTTCTAGCATGAAAGGACAAGCAGCAATTGCCTCTGGCTTACAGTTAAGAAATTCAGCATCAGTGAACCATTATTTTACACAATTACTGTGGAAAAAATTTAAGTATAGGACTAGATAAGAAAATAGTGCAAATAAACTACATAAATGGCTGGAATTCCACATCAAAGGTGACATTTACGTTTTCCCTTATAGTGGGTAACATAGATAGTTGATGACAAAATATCCTTTTGCTTCCTTTGGCAAACAAGTGCATAGATAATGGAGGTAAACGCACACCACAGTTTTTCCTCCAGGACTGCAACAATTTTAGTTAACTAAGACACTTTTGAAAAGCATTTCTTATGCCTTGTGACTTCATTTTATGCAGTGTTGAAGTTCTTCTCATATTCTCTATGGGAGATAACGATAGGTGGCTCTTCCAGTGGCTTGCTGGACATATTCCCATGTACTTAGTATTTGAAAAATGCCAGCTT
>VWYI01037627.1:281-30488 GCA_013399455.1 Anthoscopus minutus | reverse complement strand
ATGAGCTGAAGAACACACACACACACAAAAAATCCATTTGTGATACTGTTTGACTACGCACTGTGCAACTAAAAATGTTAGAGCATCTACCATTAAACTAAACAGAAGCATGCTGTGACTTGATTGACCTATGCATCATTGCATGCCAATCTATTTGAGTTGTTTCACAGTTTGGGAACGTTCTCACATAATCCTACATGTATGCTCACTGCACTTGTTTTTGGAGTTGCTCTTCTTTCGAATAGTACACATAATCTTCAAAGTTCAGCTGGGAAAACAATTTATAAACTGTGATAGTAAAAAAATCAGCTCTGATGCTTCTTGTTGGTGGCATGTGGCTGGTACTGATTTCACTGAATTTCTTGTAAAAGTTCACTTTATCTGACTAGCAAGAAATCTCTTATGTGATGATAAGAAGAGATGTCATGGTGCTATTACAGATAACACATTCTAGTCAGCAGTGGACTGTG
The DNA here is from genome assembly GCA_013399455.1 of Anthoscopus minutus. Lineage (NCBI taxonomy): Eukaryota > Metazoa > Chordata > Aves > Passeriformes > Paridae > Anthoscopus > Anthoscopus minutus. Next base: position 30,018 of record VWYI01037627.1, on the reverse strand, counting down.
GTCAGGACTATGTAATCAAGGTGGTTTGTAAGCTGAGACACCTTCCAGCCGGATGCAGAGGAGGTGGCTTGGCATTTGCCAGGAATATCCATCCTGCAACTGTCAAATCCACAAACATAATCCATCATGTAAAATAATGGTTTCCTCCTTCCTGTCCACTCCACAGTCTAAGTGTGATTATTCATCTTGAACTCAATCAGTCTTTCACACATGCTTTATTTTTCTGCACACAGAGGCACACTATGCTATCCTTAGAAAGTAAATATTTATTAATCTTCATTAGCAGAAATGCTCTCTGTATTGGTATATGATGCTTGAAAGTAACCATCTGTTTTACATGTAATGGTATGACAACAGATGACAATAGTTGATTTTTCAGCAATGGTCACCGATAGGGTGAATAAATACAAGGTGATGAGATAATCCCTACTCCTGCTCACTTCTCTGTGGTAGGCAAAGCCTGAAAAATCAGGAAAAAATGTAGAATTCCATTTCAGAATTTCTCAGTATGTACTCAAGGTATCCCTGAGAAAGTCTGAAGCCCTAATAAAATAGTAACTTTCATTCATAACTTTCGTTCGAAAAATTTCACCTGCTGCCTAAAAGTGTTTTAAATATTATATGTTCTCAGTAACAAATATATTAATATAATCTATTTTTTTGGTATTTTTTTACCTCTAGCAACAATATGTACCATCTAGTATAGCCTCTCAGGAACTGCCTTAAAATGAAAACCTTGGTGTACCAGAGATTCTTAGCCAAATAAGAGCTTAGAAAGATGAATGTATTTACCAGCAATCTCCAGGGAGTTAATTTTACACTGAGTTAGAATGTAATGACAAAGTACATCAACGCTTTTCCTTTTTAGTGCTAAAACACCTTTTCTTTTTTCTTATTTTTATGATTTTGGGTTTGAAAGGATTTCTCCAAGATGAAAATTGAAGTCTGAAGGACTGAATTAAGAAACAAAGTGTTTACTGAGTAAGATTAAGCCACTGCATGAGCAGGGGAACAGGAAGGGTCATAAACCAGAGAGACCAGTTCAAACCAATTTTCACAGAACTCCTCCCTTCAGTTACATTACTGTAAGTTACAAATATTACATCATCAGAACAAATGATTATTTGCTAATCCGTGATTCAGAAGGACAACCATTGTTAAACAGCAGCCTTTGGAAACAACTTAACCCTTCATCCTCACTTTATCACCACATGTAAAACAAAGAAGCTATGAATGAATTGTGCTGAGAACACAGTGACTTATGAAATCAGTAATGCACATACACACTCCTTTATACAGAGAAATGGCAAAAGGTGACAGATATTTAGTGTGGCAAGAGAAGCCATTTGTAGAGTCATATGAACGCTGACAATTCATGTTCTGGAGATTGGGCTGAACTTCTGCTGAAGAATGTTGCTTACAAGAACTTCTTGGATGTAAATCTGTAATTTGGGTAATAGAGTTGGGAAACCACAAACATATCTGACAAAGACACTGATACCCATATCTGCTCAGACTTCTAATTTTTTTTCTATCCCAATGAATACTTCTGTTAGAGGACAGAAATATCTCTGGAGATTAATGAATATATACAGTGAGCCACAAGAAGAACATACTACAGAAATCAGAAGATAGGAGAAGGAGATGTTTAAGGACAGGTCTCTGTTAGTGTTTTAGTTTAGGTTGGGAGTGCTACTTTGAGGGGACTCTCCTAACCATCCCTAGCTAGTACAGAATCATAGAATCATGGACTGGTTTGGGTTGGAAGAGACTTTTGAAATTCATCTAGTCCAAACCCCTGCAGCAAGCAGGGATATCATCAACTAGATCAGGTTGCTCAGGCCTCATCCAACATGGCCTTGAATGTTTCCAGGGTTTGGATATCCACTACCCCTCTGGCCAACTTGTTCCAGTGTTTCCCTCCTTTCATAAAACATTTCTTCCTTGTATCTACCCACCTTTAGTTTAAAACCACTACACTTTGTCTTATCACAAAAAGCCATACTAAAAATATGTCCTTGTCTTTCTTATAATCCTCCTTCAAGTAGCAAAAGGTCACAATAAGTTTTCCCTGGAGCCTTCTCTTCTCCAGACTGGACAATCTCAATCCTCTTAGCTTTTCTGCACAGAAGAGGTGCTCCAGCCATTTTTATGGCCCTCCTCTGGATGTATTCCAACAGGTCCATGTTCTTTCCATACTGAGGACTCCAGTGTTGGATGCAGCACTCAAAGTGGAATCTCGCCAGGACAAAGTGAAGGGACAGAATTACCTCCCTTGATCTGCTGGCCAATGAGGCTTTGGTTTGCATCATGGAGCCTCTTAAAACATGGGAGCTAGATTCCTTTTGGATGACACTAACTAAAAAATGTGCTCCAAAAAACTACCTTGTACCCTTAATTTTCTAATGGAACTCAAGTCAACAGAGCCGACCTAGAACTAGTCTGATGTCAAAGCCCAGAAATGTGTGCAGAGGACCCAGCACTCCTCAGCACACTAGTCTGGATTTGCTAGGGCAGCTGGAGGCTTAGATAGCTCAGGTTTCGAGACACTCACTGCAGGGCTCTGAGAGGAGTCAATAAATGACCCAGAACACCTCATTGCAATTTACAACTATTGCATTTGTCTGCAATATGAGTGCCACTTAAAATTTTGTCTGCTGTCTTGCATACTTTGTTCTCAGAGTCCTGAGTGCCTTTGGGAATGAACATTTGTTTTTGCTGACTATTCTCCTATGCACTGGTTAATGTAACTAAGCTACGGATGGGGTTGATTGCGGTCTGAAAAAGCATGTTTCTTTTTAGAGGAAGTTCTATGGACTGAGTATTAGTTTATTTCCTTGGGGCAGAGTTCACACTCTGTGTGCAGATGATTCTCTTGACTTTGTGCTTTGTTGGCTATTTTATTATGCCAGATAGCAATGGATTACATTGATGTAGTAATGGATTACATTGATGTAAATGGCTGCATAAAAGATGCCAATTACTTTCATTTTCTGTCTTCAAGTAATAGGGAATTTTTTAGTCTATGTGTAAGAATTTTAGGTATAATTGCAAAGGAAAAAGTACCTCATGAGAAGGATGCCTGAATTCAGAAGAGTTTCAAATTAGACTAGATAGGTCAGAGAAATCTTCACAAGCCTCTAGATGGATGAATGTCTCTTTTCCTCAGGTCTGAGTGTGCAGGATTCAGCTCAGCCTAATTTATGGTGTCTGCAGAGTAGATATCTGCACCTCAATTAGGTGCTAAGCTCCTATTAAAATTAATGGAGAGTTTGAAGGTTGCCTAAGCACAGCCTTCTAGTGTCATTTGAGATGCCATCAAGTATAAAAGATATCTGCATAAAGCCTGAAGATAACACCCAAGACCTAGGGGTGACCCATGCTGTTCTGAAGCAGCCTAAGGGTGACAACACATAGCATCTAACACTTCAGTCAGACTTCTGTGTCTAGGAAACTGTCTTGGATATGAGCTTTCCCTTAGCTCTGAGGGGAACTTGTTCAAGTCCAGATAGACACCTGTGATACACAGCTTAAATTCAGGCAAGATGAGTTCTTCTCAATATTTCATAATGAATGCAGTGGATGTGGTAAACAAGTGCTGGGAGTGGGAAGAATAGCCCTGTTCACAGGGAAGAAAAGGCAGAGCTAGGTTGTGGTATTATTAATGAACATAAGTGGCATATTTATGTGTGCTGGAAATAGAATTGTGCAAATAATGGATTTCTGGGTTTGGTGGTTGGACTGAAAGTTATACAGTAAATTCCTTTTAGTTAACCTGAAATATATTTTTTTGCCTCTATGTGTGTGTTTTTAGCTAATATAAGGAACATGTGTCTCATCTGCTTTGTTAATGACAAGGAACTAAACTTCTATGTAGCTGCAGCCATGGGTTAGGCATGGTAGTCAGTGGCAGTGGATGAAACATTTTAGAAAGGATGCTAGGTAGGAGCTACTGGCTCATGAACTGAAAATTGCCACACAGTGATATGACAGGAAAGAATAAATAATCTTTTTTTGCAGCATGACTGGAAAGCTTATCTGACATATTACGTATTTTATGGATTCTACTCTGCAACTCTTGCTTTGGATTGTGTTCACTGGAAGTGCCACGATAGTTATTTACCTATGTAAGTGAGCAAAAGTGATTCATCATGCAAAAAGATTGTGAAAATAGGCAGTATATCTTACGTATCTATGTTTTCACCTGTCTCTAAAATAATCACGCAAAACCCATCATTTGGGGGATATATGAGCCAGATTCTTGTGCTCTGACATCAGATTTAGACCTGAAGGTTTTTATGGTTTAATTATATTGTTAAACTGGTAAAATATGTCAGTTTAAATGATGCTATTACAGTTTTGGAAGCACTGAAACTGCTGCAGGGTATGGCCACTCAGAATCTAGATTAAATTATAACGGCATTAAAACTTACATCCCAACATGACTGTGTTTGCAAGGCAACATATATCTGTGCTTGTAAAGCTGTTAGATTTTACCTGCTCAGCTGGGAATTCTCAGGCCAATAAAATGAACAGACTTTGAGTCCTGATCAACAAAAACAATCTGTATTAAAAAAAATGTAAAAATACCTGGGATATTAAGTTGATACCCATGAGCAGTTTAACACTACAGATGTTCAGGAATACATAAGTTGAATTTTTCAAAGAAGATACATGTTGCTACTTCAAATTATTATGTGGAAAATTGTGCAGCTGGCAGTAAAGTTGCTTTTCCTTAAAAAAAAAGAGTTATATTAATATTTACTTGATTGCCTGATAAAAGTAATACTACAAAAGAATATTGCAAAATCTTGGAGGCTTGGCATGCTTTTCTGTGTGGGTGGAAAAATGTTGTGCTGAAGCCAAGCTGGAATGAATCATGAAACTGTAGCATAAAAAACATACTAGATCTCTATATTTTTTAAAGAAAATTGACAGCTAGATTAATAAAACTGTGGGCCTTACAAGTATATGCAACGTAAACATGTTGCTGAAGTAATATTGTAGAGCACACTATGCAGGAGAGACTTTGATTGTAAGGAGGGTAGTAGGGATTTGGCCTTCATTCACAACTTTGAGCTCTGAATTCGAGAAGTCCCATCATCCAAGACATTCTCTATGGAAACTCAAGAGGGACAGGATACCATGTGTCTTATAAGTCCCAATATTAAGGAGTATATAGAGGGATGTAACTTCATTTATTTCAGTATTTTCTATATTAATGATAAATACCAAAATAATATCTCACAGATGAGTGCAGCAGACAATGGCAAGTAGGCAGGTTTCTTTAGCCTTTGTGCCTCTGGTGTCTCAACACTTACAGGACAACTTCAGGGAAAGGTATGCAAAATTTGATTGCTATGTTGACACTCCATCTGTCTTCCTATCAACCTAAAGCCATAATTACCAGGTTCAAATAAAGACGTGCAATGCCAGGTAAAAATAAGAGTATGTTAATCTCATGCCGCAGCATCCGCGTGTGTGCATGAAATGGTGCTGGCTAAAGCAAGGGCAGGGACCCTGCCCTGACCTGGAGGCTGAGGAACCCTGGCTGTCTTGCATCAGTCCTTTCTACACATGACTCCTCCCAGAGACTGCACAAGGACTATCTTCGGGACAAGGCCAAGAAGTGAGCTAAGACTCAAGCACTGTGACCATCAAGAGCCTGGTGATCTCTAGCAGGTTGTCTGTACAAATGAACCCATTGTGGTTTATCTTAGGGAAACATTTGTGGCAGATAATCCTATCCAAGTTATTAAAATTATGTAAATGTATCATATACACATACTCCATTGACTGTTGTAGCCATGCATTTCTTGTTTATATAACAAACATTTAAATATGTTTGTCCTGTGTTTCTTCTTTATGTAACAAACATCATATATATCTTCTTTATATAACATTTTAAACATGTTCACCAACTGACAGACATGGAACCATATTTGAAGCATGTATGTCAAAAATTCTATGGTACTTTTTGAATTCAAGCCAAAGCTCTTCTTTGGATGGACCAGCTAAAGAAACTAGGAAGCAGAAATACCAGATGCATGGAGAATTATCTTCATGGACCGTCCAAATTTTGAAAAAAATAAGGTGAAGTACTATTGAAACTTCTTCAAGGAAGTTGCTTTTAAGTTTTCACTCAGAAGAGAGTAGTTTGGGAGAAAAAAAACATATACTCCTTTTTGAAAGCACCAAAACATCATGAAGAGTAGACAGATCAACATCCAAGTGGGAGCATGCTCAGAAGCACATGTGAATGGGAGGAGTGGGATAGTGGGACAGGGGGATGTGCTTGTGCCTTGTAGATGCTACTTGCAGCTACATCTCCCTGCCTCATGCATACGTGCAAATAAAATCCCAGGGCTCTTATCACTCACCCCATCTGATTTGAGGTCTCTCCCCAGGCAGACAAATTTGTCAGGAGCTTTGGCTGGGCATTATGATCTGCATTTGGCCTCCAGGTCTTCCCTTGAGGAGGCTTGCTCCAAATTGTGCCACTCTTGCTGTCATCAAACAGGCCCTTATTTCCCAATCCATTTGCTGTCTTGCAGGTCTCAGTTTGGCCCTCAATTAGCAACACAGATAAGGTATCTTTTATATTGCACTGAGATTTTTATTAACATCAGAGAAATTAATTCTGCATGACATCTCCAGACACTACTACTAACAAATCAATGAAGGAATAACTGTATAGGGGCAGGGGAAACTGAAGAAGAAACCCTTGAACTCCTTCTTTGTCTCCATAACAAAATTACAATATGCTCTGATGCTTTTGTGACTATGCTTTCACATAAAAATTTTAAATAATTTTACCATTAGTTATTATAATTGGTTGTATAATTCTATAAACATGAGCTCACTTCAAAATACATGGCTGGTGGTGTTCACTATAAATGAAAGCTTTAAGCTTTGCAGAGCTTATATACCTTGGTTTGGATTCAGTAATATATATTTATTGCAGAGCTTATATATGTGCTCAAGATAATATATATAATATATAGACTATTTTCTCTCTATTTTTTTCACTTCACATGAATCCAGGAAAAATGTGTTTCCTCTCAACAGTTTTTATAAGAAAACGAAACCCATTTCAAATATATATATTCAAATAATATTAAAAATAAAACTTGTAAGAAGTAAGTTCTAGACAAAAAATTAATCACAGTATTTCTGCCAAACAATCTTTTTTTGTCAGCTGTATTCAGTCAATACAAGATAGAAAACTGAAGACAAGAAAGTGTATGAAAAGGTAGAGCCTATTGTCTTTAGTTAAGCAAACAGTAAATATAAGCATACTCCCAATACAGTACTATAATCAACTGCTTCTTTCATCACTCGCTGTGAGCAACATTTCTTCCACAGGAACAATGTCTCCATGTTCCCTCAGGAAATTCCCACAGGATTTTCTGATCATTGAAATTCTCTGTGTTAGAAATTTCATACTGTATTTTCCCAAAATTTTGATTTTCTCTTTTGTGCTTGTAGCATATTTGGCAGAAGATGAGGTTTTACACTTTCATTAGAGAGAAAACCTCCTCAAATAGCTCACACAATTGCTCAGAGCTTGGTGTTTCCTACACCAATGAAAGACAAAATGTGCAGTTCAACCTTTCACATCTCTCCCAGAACCCAGGATCAGCAAGCAGATAAACAGTGAGTGAAATAGTTTGTGTTTGCCTGTGTCAGAATGACCCTCATCAAATATGGCCATTCATTATTGTAATAGAAAGAACAGAAAGCTAGAACCCAGAGTTCTGCTAAGAAGTGTCTTGTATATGCCTCTGTCTTTTGAAGACTTTTTCCTTTCCTAAAATGATAGCATAATTCTTTCATTTAGCAGTGGGCTCCTTGGTAGGAAACTTCTGGAGAAGAATGAAAGAACAACCAGAAATGTCAGCTGGTAGAACATAGCTGTACAAACAACCAGAATGGGGACATCAGAGAACAGCTCTATGGGAAGGGCTTTGTGATAACATATGCACACCCCTGACATGATAGTGGCCCAGGAATAGGCAATGGCAAGGCAAATTCATCTCCCAGCTGTGACCAAGTGACAGAATGAGACAACTGCCAAAAAACCACTGAATCCCAATCAAAAGTATTTGTTTGAAGTTCTGGAGGTCATCAGGGAGAAGTGTAAAGTGCAAAAAGAGCACAGAGAAGATGCAACGCAATGAACCTTCCTAAATAGCTTATGTGGTGCTATAATTATGATATAAACTTCCTTCCACATCCAGCTTAGTCAGTGTTTTCAGGGAAAGAGCAAGAGAAATGCAGGGCCAAATATGACAAATATCCTCACAGCTCTGTCTTTGATAACATCAAGGAAGAGTTGCTTTGAATGTATTTCTATAAATGAGTAGGGTATCTATTTTAAAAATAATTTTCTGTATTTTCATGATCAAAAGAGTTTGGAGTTGTATACAAGTCATTTTACATAACAGTCACTGATGAACTCTTCTACCATGTTTGCCTGAGTTCCACTTTGAAACCATTCATACTTTAGTCCCTCTGCCTTTATATGCAGGGTTTATGTAGTCATTGTACAAAAAAATTCTGTGACCCCCTCTACTAGTCCTTTCATTAAGTAATCTCCTTTTTATGAATTTTGTGGGAATTGTGCTTCTCTAACAGTTAGGGAGATCTGTACAAATTCTGTTCTTCACTAACTGTACTTTAAAGGGAAGAATCCTTTGTTCTGTAGTTGCAGTAAGGGCTAAGGAACACAAAGAAGAACATATAATAAATACAGATGTAGGGAATGGAAGTATGATGAATGCTCCAAATGTTGTGCACGTTGCTATTATTAGTCATCCATTAAAATTAAAACCCGCCAACACTTAAGTCCCAAACAGATACATTTGATGCCTTGGTCCTATTTTTTCAGAGGAGAAACAGATTCTGAGAAGATTTTACAAGGTTTCTTTCTTGTGGTCTTGTCCACCTACACCTGAACACTGGACCTTGATCCAAAGCAAAGACTTAAGTTTCTTGTATAGTCAGATGTCTGTGGAGTCAGTGGCTATCGAGCAGAATTTCAAAGGGTCATCCAACTTAGTTTAGGTTAGTCAGTTTAGTCATATCACCATACATTTTAAAATTTGAGTTATTGTTTGTTACATGCTGTTGCATGTGCAATTATTAGTGCCTAAGTTCTACGCACATTATGTAAGACACATAGAAATATATGACTTCTGCTCCAAGAACCAGAAACAATAAATTATTTAGATCACTTAAATATCAAGTATTTTTTCATTTTGTTTCCATGTAATTTTATTTCCTAGAAAGCATTAGTACTCCAGTATGAAGCCTGTTCCAGTAGGTCCATCAGGAGTCAATCCATTGTAAAGCTCAATTTGCATAATTAACTGTACTTGCAATCATGGGAAGCTATTTCTTTTCTAATGACATAACTACGATACACTTTTTTTTTTTAAGTAAACATTAAAATATATTGGCTTACAAACATGCTAGCAGCCTTAGTGTTAATAGAAAAGATCTCCACTGATCCATTTGCTCTAATTGTGGTGAGCCTGACCCCAGAGTGAGCTTGGCCTCCATTGTCAGTATTGGCCTTTGAAACTACACCTGCACTGTGCTTGCTCTTATACCTCACAAGAGACAGAGCAGGAGCAAATTAGCAAATTTCCCTTGAGTCTTGTCTATGACTCTGTTCTTGCCAGATAGAAGCCCTTGGCAGAATCCTCAACTCTAGAGCAGGATTTTTTTTTTTCTTCCAGTAAATACTTAGTTATGTGTTTCTTTATTTAGAGGTAGTTTGTAGCATTCTGTTCATCACTTCAAGAACAGTAAAAGCAGTTTTTGTAATGTTAGGTCAGGGAAATGTTTTTTCCAGTATTGATGATTGTTCTATAACCGAACTGAGCATTCTCGTTTCTAGAACTATCTCTTTCACCTTTAGTCTTGCTAAAAGAGTGGTCCACAGAAGCTCTTTCTGTCCTCCAGAAGAGGCATATTCCAGAAGGATGTTGTTTCCCATTCCTTCCCCTAAAGATCATGGGAAGCTGAAGACTATTGCTGCAAACATTTCAGTTTAGGAGCGCTGGAATCCTTGTTCCACTCCAAAGTTTGTCAAAGACTCAACCCTTTTTAGGAGTTCTGATGTGAGATTTGGCTCAGACAAGGCTCCTGTGTGCCTTCTACCAAGAAGGTTTCAGGGCACCAGAAAAGCTGCCAAGTTCTCCTTCACACAATGTCCTGACTGTAGCTGGAAAAAACGTTTCTCCTCGAGGTATTGAAAGGGTGTATTTCATTCCTTGGCCCCTGGAAGGGAAAGGATTCATGTAACTCTCAAAAAGTAGCTCATGGCTCATACTTTGGGGAAGAGTTGTAGGCAAAATAGTGCCAGCAGCAGTAGCAGCTTTCCCCTGGAACAGGTTTTTTGGTAGAGGACCATTGAAAACACAACATTTTGGACAGCTAAAAGAAAACTCTGACCCTGAGTGGACTTCCACATTTGCACCCCTGCAGTGCTGGGTCATAAAGCTGCACTGGCAGAGCCACACTTGCCTCTTCTGTTGCATGCAGCCTGTGAGATGTAACTAAAGTAATGAGCCTTTTCTAAGTGCTGAAAGGAGCACCTCATTCAGCCTGCTGAATTCTTCTGGACTGAACAAACTTATTTTCTCTGAGATTATACCCACTTCAGGAAGTAGTTCACTGATGTCAATATGGACACATCCCCAACAAATTTCTTTCCTTCTGTCCTCCTCAACTCTCCAAAAATATGCCCCAATCTTCCCCAAGTGCTGCCTAGCAAGACACATAACATGTACCCTCACAAAGCACTTCTTGACTGACTGTAGTTCAATCTTCCTATCAGACACATTGAACTTAAAAATGCACATTAAAATGATTAGTATGTGTGCTGGTTTTGGTGGGACACAGTTAATTTTCTTCAAAGTAGGTAGTAGGTGCCACGCTGAAAACTAGGGCTATGTGCTATAAATAGTGTTTTTAACACAGGGGTATTTTAGTTACTGCTAAGCAGTGCTTACACAGGCAAGATCTTTTCTGTTCCTCATCCCATCCCACTAGAGAAGAGGCTGGGGATGCACAAGAAGTTGGGAGAGGACACAGCTGGAGCAGCTGACCCCAAGTGACTAAAGGGATAACCCACACCATATGGCATCATTCTCAGCATGTACAACCAGGGGAAGAAGAAGGAGGGGGAGGACATTCAGAGTGATGGCATTTGTTATCCCAAGTCTCTCCATTGGGCATGATGGAGCCCCGCTTTCCCTGAGATGGCTGAACACCTGCCTGGCCCTAACAACTAATTCCTTGGTTTGACTTGTTTTCATGTGTGGCTTCTCCTTTACCTACTGAACTGTTTTTATCTCATCCCTCGAGTTTTATGACTTTTACTCTTCTAATACTTTCCTTCATCCCTCTGAGGAAAAGTGAGTGAGCAACTCTGTGGGGCTGTGTTGACATGTGGAGGTTAAATCACGACATTATGCCTTAGAGCTTCTAGTGAGCTGTTCCCACTTCATGGAAAAGACATCCAAGACAACATGGTCATAAGACACCCTGCAGTACTTGGACTGGAGGGTCACAGATGTCTCTTTGGAGAGAATGGCTTTGGGAGATGTGATCCATGAACCCCTAACTCATCCTTTTGTTAGCCTCAAAAGAGGTAAATTCCTAAACCCCTCATTTTGGCAAGACAAATAGAAAATATCTCAGGAGTCCTTTCTTTGACAGAGATACAAAGAAATTCCTACAGACAACACAGAGAGAACCACGTCTTTCATACTCTTGGATATTTTCACTTCGTTGGTTAGCAAAGGAAGCTAGTGAGAAATGTGTATTGGATGCTGACAAATGTAATACTAACCTCTAAACCAGATACTGTTTGGAAACCATTATGAAACTCTTGAGTTTTTATCTTTTCCTTTGTCCATGAACCAAGGAAATGCTGGCATGGTAACAGCACTAAATTCCATAAAGACACAGTCATGTTTATGTCTCATGTTAGAGCTTTTGCATACCATGGTCTCATCCTTACCTTTGGACCAGATTACTTATTTGATTATTCTTTTTCAAAACCTGACTCTAACACAGTGAAGCCAGCTTGTATAGTCTGGATATACACAGAGGTGTTTTAAAAATCAGGATGAGACCAAAGTTTTAAGATACCCCAATGTTGTTTTTCAGTTTCACAGATAGGACAGAAAGTCAGACAGTTAGCCAGAGGCTATTTTAAGTGGGTGTCTAATTGCATTAAGTTTGTTGTGAGTTTACCAGATTAGATCTACCAATTCAGGCTAAAGATCATGCCACCACCAGAGTACTGGCGGCCTTTGTGGCTTCCCTGAGAAGTGTGCCTATCTCTGAAATCTGGAGAAGACTAGGGATCAGGCCATAGATTTACACATTTAAAATCTGAAGTTTGTGTCCTATAGCCATTATTTAAGATATTCTCCAGTAGTCTTACCTCCTACACATCAGGTCATCGCTTGTGAGTCATGGCAACGGAAAGCATAAGGATGTCAAGGAAGGATGTCAGCTATGGAAATTTCCATTACTAGGGTTTCCATTTGGCATGATAGAATGTTTGCAGTAACCATGAGGATTCTCTGAGATGTTGCCCAACCAGCTCTCCTCATTGCTGGAGAGTTTTATAATGCCTGAATTCAGTAGTGGCATAAGAAAATTCAGTCTTGGTGGGTGGGGGAGCTTCAGTGTACAGGTGCAGGCTTGGTGGATTAGGCTGGGCAAGCATAGATACGAGAAATTCAGGCATGCTAAGAGAGAAGAGCAGATGGACAATGCATTTGAAACAGTCATGGCTACTATAGGGTAAGTAATGAGTCCTACTTGCCGAAGGGAAATCCTACTCACTGCAATTTTCCAAGGTCTCCATAATTTCTTGACTTCGTGAGAGCTGTGCCAGCTCTAAGGAATAATAATTGCATGGTGAACCTTTGATTTTATTATCTGTTGTTTGCCATAGGAATTTGAAACCTAGGTGATGGCAATGACATACAATAAAATCAACTGACTTGATCAGTCTGGTCTCACTGGAAGAAACATGAAGCTTAAATGATGCAATCAGCAACAGGAAATCAAATTGTAAAGTGAAAACTGCCCCTTTTTTTTTTCCCAGACTAAGATGAAAATTAGTTGCTAACCTGACTGACAGCAAATAATGGTTTCTGCATATTTCTTAGATGTTGTGTTGTTATTGGACGTATTTTCAATGCACTGTATGAGGTAATGCTTAATGTTTCTTAATAAATAAGCCTGAGGCATGTTCAGAGTTGGCACAGTGGATAATATTTTTAGTGGAAGAGGGTGGTAGTGTGATGATGATGTACCTGATAAGATAAAGAGTGAAAAAGTACATTTTTCTGCATGTTTAAACTTTTTAAATTAGAAAATGTGATCAACTCAGTGTGATGATTCACTTGGAAAACAATACTGTGAAACCAGGCCTAATTTATAAATTGACTTGGCTTTTCTGCTGCCACTCCCATAAAATACAGGTAAATAGAATGTGCATTACATCTTCTGAGACAAACTATTCTTCCTCTTTCTGTTCTGCCAGTGAGAAAATGCATATGAGGATCTTCAGCCATGCCATTCTTAAGGGAAAGCAAGAGTAGATGGGAAACTCTTCAGGAAATGAATTGTGCAGAAGGAAGTGATCTGATGAATCAACAGGTTGTACTTTTTGTTCTGAGTCAGAACCGGCCTGGTGCTTGACAAGCTCATGATGGTGCATTTGCTGTTGAATTGCCACATTTTGGGTGAATAGCCAATGTCATAGTGCTTTTCAGAGTAGTGGTTTCTGTGAACTCCCAGCCTGGGGAGTACATTTAGCTTTTCCTCCTTAAAATTCTCCAGCAGTTTGAAACGAACATTGCCAACATCTCCTCAGTTCCTCTCCTCTTTTATCATGTCATGCCATTCTGTGCCTAGCACTAATTGCCCTCTTTCTCACTGTTCTTACATGGCATCTATGATTCAGAGACCACTGGAGTCAATTAAAAGCCTGTAATGACCTCAGCAGCTTGTGGCATGGGTTTGAAAAATTTTGCCAAATGACAAAAGAAAACACTTTAGTGCTCAGATTCCTTCTTCACCCTATAGTGCCATCTTTGAGAGAAAGACCATCAGGAAGTACCTTAAAATATCACTTTAACTCCAAAATCGTGCTACCCAGGGAAGAGGCTGCCCCTGATGCTCCATGCAGCCCTGCTGACACAGGTTTGTGTTCAGACACTGATTAGCTTCTCTCAGCATCTCTTTCTGTGACACACTTTCTAAAGCCAGTGAGATTCTCTCATTTATTTATAGCTCCCTGTGTCTTTATATGCTTGACAGTTACTTAAGTGAATGTATGAATGTCTTCATTACCATTCTACTCATAAAGACATATTTTGTGGTAACACTGTCAATATTACTTCACAGTTTCAGCATCAGTCATAAAATTGTGACCTCTCCTTTACTTGACAAATTCTTACTGAATCAAAATGAAATTCAACATTGTTACTTGAACTTCTGGACAACATACATTGACTTTTCCATTCTTGCCAGCTATTGTTGCTGATTTAACAAAACACATAACCTTCAAACATACAATTGCGTGCCATCTGTCTCAGGAAGGTTGTGGCTGGACAAAATTCTGTTTGCATTTTGATAGCAGAGGTGACTTACTGTCCTTTCCTGGATACTTGGTGTTCAGACAAGTTGTTCAAGTCATTTTATATGTATTGTATACACACTATGTATTTATATAAACATGATTTCCTTCAATCTATCACACAGTTCGTCATAATGAGTATAAAGAAAACCTGTTCTCCCAGCTCTGCAGATGGCAGAGAGAGGCATAACAGAGGTTAGAGCAATATCAATATTGCAATCGTATTTAAACAGTTTGAGCCACACAGATGGTAAGCCTTGACTGGGCCTTTTAGTTCTTTTAAACCACAGTCAATACGGGTTTTATCACTAAAAGGAAACAATGAAAGGTCTTTCTTCAACTTCAGTGCAACCATCATTCTGGGGGGAGATAGCAGTGTCATTTACAGCACAAAACTCTGCTATCTTGGAAGTTTGCATGTTCTTTGCATCATGAGGAAACCCTCTGTGGGTCTGCAGCTAAAATGTTTTACTCTGGCACTTTGAGCCAACAACCATATAAAGGTAATTTCTTACAGAAACTGACTCGAAATTTTATCACAATACAAAGGGTCCAGTTGCCCAAACATGGCTGCCTTGTGCTTCTGAGGCAGACTCAGATACCTAATGCATCTGGATGTCCAAGGCACCTGAATGGCACTAGCAGCTAGAGGGTACCCGTGCAGTAAAGCTGCTAATCAGGCAGGACAACCTACTGTGCTCAAACGCTGCTAATGGCAGTGTTTAAGCAGTTAATATGTGTCCCAGGGACAGGATTCCCATCACAGGCTCAGGTTACTGAAGGCAGGTGTCTTCTCACAAGGGTTTATGTGGAAGCCTGGTGGGTAAGTCAAGGTAGCTCAGTCTGGATGCTCACAGGTGGGGCACTGGAAGCCACGTGCAGATATCTTGAATACCCCAGGGCACCTGGTATTGTTGGAGGCCTAGTGACTGTGTACAGGTAGAAGAGACAGGACTGTACTCTAGGCCTGAGGGCTAATGTCAATATGTGGCTCACAAGCAACTTAAAGGTCCTCCATCAGCAAAACAAAGTACTTGCTTCCATAATTTCCTTAAGGGAACATTCCTTGGCCCATTGTATCCTCTAAACCATGTCCATGCTCCTTCTGGCAGGTAACCAGTCTGCATCAAAACCAGCCTAGAGTGTATCTTAAAGCACAGAACAATAAGGATGTTCACAGGACAGCAACAGAGCCTGTACCTGAACTGATTTTGAACCTCCAGAAGACAAGAACATTGTTTCAAGTAAATCGTTTTTTTTTCCTATTTCTCCCCCCAAAAAGTATAAAATTTATTTCTGCTTTAAAACCTGAAGGTATTAATGTCTCAGGTATTTAATTCTCATTTTTGGCATTTTCTCAGGCTTTAGGAAAGCTTTAGGAAAGATCATCACTGTGGAGATTTTGCTATATAAATATAGCTATGATTTTTTCTGTAGCACCACAAAACACAATAGAACACAATATAGTCCTTAATGATAGCATTTTCTAAATAATATTTTTAAAATAACACTATTTATATGTTTTTGGCCCCCAAATCACTATGTGTTTGCAATTTATTTTTCTCTCTTTAAAAAAAAAATGTTAAGATGTTCAAGAATCTTTTCTGGTTACTTTTCAAATGTATTTCTAATGCTCAATGGCTGCATTTCAGAGATGCAGTTCTCAGTAATTGTCATGTCTTTAAATCCTGTGAACAGGTACTCTTCAGACCTAATAGCTACCCCAGTGAACTAGCAGTGAGAATAGAAACAAGCACCCATACTAATTCAGTCTACCTCTAAACAGATATTACTAGTGCATAAGTAGCTTTGCCTTATTATAATCACAGATATTTTCCAGTTCTAAAGTGATCTTGGTAAGGATGAGGGACTCTTTGTGTAATACTCCATTCCATCATGTAGCTAGACTTTTATTATCAGTTATAAATGAAAATTTGGAGTAATTTAGGCATTTTATCATCTAAAAATAGTGCAACTAAGTGGAAATCGAGGTCAGTATTCTCTTAAAGAATATTTACTCCCCTCTGTTCTGAAAACAGGTATTTTTTATTATATCTCAAGATTGCATTATGAACCCTTGTGATAATCATGATAATCAATATTTTTCTTCAAATTTTCAATTCCTTGAAGTATTGTGCTTTCAAAACGGTCTTTTGTTTCAAATAAAGTTGGATTGCAGAAGTGCTTGAAAATGTGAACACCGTGTAACTCAAATGTGGCTGATCTAGGTAAAACGGAATTTGAACCACCATTAAAATATGTCATTCAATTTTTCAACAGCCTTGTGCAATTCTGACACAGAAAGAGAAAGGAATAATTTATTTCAGTGTAAGATTTTGACAATATAATTACTTGATGGAGGTATTTGCATTAAAAAGTTACTGAAATCCTAATTTCAGGCAGATAATTAGTAACAATCGACGTATACAATGATTTATTGCAAGCCAGGGACATAGTTTATTAACAGATGTAACTGACAGTAGTTGAAAGAAGTTATGCATGAAATCCTGATTTAATTCCAAAAGTTACATTACTAATGTGAAGGTGGGATGTTACCTGCTCCTCTAAGAAAAGGCAAAGGTACAAGAGACAGTCCTGTTTGCATCTCCTTTATAATTATGTGGTTAACTGGCATGCTCATCACACTGGCATGCCAAAATGGTGGCTGCGTAATGAGATGCTCCAGCAAAAACATACATTTTATATAACTTCAAATGCATGAATCAATCTCTCAGTTCAAAGGGTTTCCCCCCATTATTTTCAGAAAGCAAGCCCATCTAATTCTGCTCGAGGCAGGAATTGTTGTTGCTGGGCACCATAAAACCATGTCTTCCCCATGCACTGACTCACGAGCCAAGATACCGAAGGGCACATTTCTAAAGCCTCCAAGGGCTCCCAGTCATACTGGCAGCAGACTGGCCTTCCTGAGGGAGGTGTCTGGTCTGTATCTCCCAACCAGTCTTACCTACAGTTTTTGTCTGTCTCTCACAGATTGCTTTGTGTTGGCATCCACCCCCTACATGGCTATGCCAGAAGAGTGAATAAACACTGGGATACACTGGCACTAGGAAGCATTCTCATGATGATGAAAAATGGGCATTCCACGGACTGTGACTCAAGTTCTCTCTTCAAAGATGAATTAGCTGAAGTCTGTACTATGGCCAGATGATGCCTAACCCTATGTGAGAGAAGTGGAGGTTGAGAGCAAAGGCAGCTTGACCTCCTTTGCCCCTCGGAGCAGTCTGGAACAGAGGTGACTCACTGCCAGCAAAGCTGTCCCATTTGTTTAAAGCTGGGAACAAGTAAACACAGCATTTTCGATAAATGGAGCAAGCCAAGATGCCCTACTCCCTACACAGAGAAAATCATCCATCAGTCCTTTATGGAGACCAAGAGGCTCAGCATCAACCTCCCACTTGCTCACCTGAGCTGTTTTTTTCCCAGCTTTTTGCCAAAATGTCTGAATTTTGAATCTCTACCTGAAAGAGTGGAAAAACTGTTGGAATATTTAGTTGAGTGTTTTGGTTCTCAAGGGACTGGATATCAGATATAACAGTATTTTGATAAAAGCAATTACATGGATTAATTACCCCAAAGAAAAATATTTTCTCTCTTTCCATAGAGTTATGGAGGAGAAAACATTATTATATTGCATGTTTTATTTATTAAATTAGATGAGATCAAGACACATAGCATGTAATTTTGTTTGCCAGTTGGAAAAAATGTTCTAATGCACCTGCACTACCTTTGAAGCTGAGTTACATTTACTCTAGACAGGTAGGAGTAGAAACAGAGAAGGATATCTGATGTGGTGGCTGGAAGAGAAGTGTAGTGGCAGGTGCTTGGGTCCTAAATATTTAGGTGCACCTTCTCACCCATAGTTTACCTGGTCACACTAATTTTTATTCCAGCCCTGTAATGGCTGTCTAGTTTTGGGAGAAAGTGTAATTTATGACTGACATTAAATAAACTCAGTTATCATTAAGATAATGTCTTAGAGAGCATCTCAAAGTAAAAATATTTTAAATGTGTATGATAAAAGAACAGACAAAGATCATGATAATAAAAAGAAATTAATTTTGTGGTTCTGATGTTTAATTATGTTAACTCACCTCTGGAAGTTTATGGCATTCCTGAATCTCAAAGAGTGAATTACAGCTTTCTCTTGTACAAAGAAAGAATTTACAAATTATATAAGTGAGAAGCTTTTCTATTCTTGTATTCCAAGTGCAATTTCAGGAACTAAAGCAATATTTTGAAAGTGGTCTTCACCATTTCAGAGAAATTAGTTTGCATAACAGGAAAGAATGAAACTGGGTTCCCAGGCAGCAGTATCAAGGTATAGCACATAGTATACATGAAGTGAAAGGCTTCATATTCCTTGTGTCACAACTTCAGTCAGTTTTTATGCACTTTGTTCACTTCTGTATTATCTGGAACTCTTTTTAGAAGGAAGAAAACCTGCCTTGCCTGCAAATGTTATTCCACGTGATTTCAGTGGTGGAATCTGGGAATATTAAAAGCATGATAGAGTAAACCGCACAGAAATACTGCTCCTTCTCTGGCTTCCTCTGGTTAAGGAGCAGGAAAGAAAAAGAGGCAGAGTCTCTAACCAGAAAGCATGCATTACATTGGGTGCAGAGTCACAGCAAGGTTCATCACCATTATCATCATCATCCACAATAAGGGTACTGAAGAGATGCATGTTTTGGTCTTGTGGTCATCCCACCACCAAGCAGCTCTGTGGCATGTGCTTGAGGCTGCTCAGTCGAGCCCTGCTCCATGCAGGGAGCCTGTGGCAAACCACAGTTGAGCCCTTGGAGCAGTCCTTGACTGTTGCCTGGTAGCATGATGTCCTGCACGTACCCCATTCTGTTGAAAAGGCACAGTTAATGAATGTTTAGGTTGTCTGAACAAATACATTTGCCACACTCTAAACACTGCGGGTATCACTGCCCCCACCACCCCATGAGTGGAAGAGCAGCCTGTGTCCCATTGCAGGTACTTACAAGAAGACCAACATGTTAATGCCATTTAGGCTCTGGTACTGAGCTACTCTGCTTCTCCATGCAATACTTCTTGGTGGCCTGATGGTATGTGACTCAGAGCTGCTGACTTTAGGTGTCTCGTATTTGCTTGTCTAAAGGTAATCTTCTTGTTTCATGCTTTAGTGGAGAGAAACAGGCATGTTCAGCTGGTGATTCAACTGCCTGTTCTAGATTCCTGTCCTACACTGGGGTGATTTGCCTGTCTCTTGCCATTCACTGACAACAGCACCCCATCAGCTAACTTCTGAACTTTTAGAGGTATAATTTCAAATGAGATTGATCCATGCCTAGGTGCTTACTTGTAAGCCATTTGATTACAGATCACAAAGTGGAACTAGTGTTACTAGAAGAAATGAAATCCAGGTACACACTAAAATGGCTTTTATGTTGAGTTTTGTTGTCATATGTGTACAATATATCCTGGCAATAAAAATGAAATGAAGGTTTTTATGTGCACCTGTGCATACATTTATGTACACAAAAAATTAAGGTGTGTTGCGAAATTACCTGTTTTAGCTGAATAAATGTGACAAACTTCCATGCACACAAAAACTTCTAGATTTTTGTGTAAACACAAATATATATATATATGCACAAAAACATCTACAGTCCAAGTACACATTTTGTGTTCTTTAATGGTATGCCATAACAATACACGCAGTCCTTTCAAAATGTCCCTTTTGTGAAAAAACAATTGAATACATGTACTTACATATACTAGTTTATGTAATAGTAGTTCTGAGTCAAGTTTAGTTTGGCATATTAGCTATTTGACATAGCAGAGATAAACAGAGAGATGTACACTTGTGTGTGGCTGTGGCTGATTGCCCACACACCTACATGCAATATCAGCACAGGTATGTCAAACCTGTAGGGCTTGCTCCACACTTCAGTGCTTGATCAGGCTGCTTTGCAACTAGAAAACAGCCTTGAAGACTTCACTCACCCTAAGATGGTGAAAGGCATTGTAAGAAGCTCTAAATCCCTTTCTGTTCACTTTGTTGATGGTGTTTACAACAGGGCAGGAGGCTGCTCTCTTACCTTGCCAAAGAATGTGCCCCCAAGCCCAAGGGAGATGCGAGCTTAAAATCAGCCCAGGTGCTCAGCAGTGAGATTGATCCCATCCCAGGACTGGCACAGTGACAATGTCACTTTGAACAAACTAAGCACAGCTGGGGATAGGCGTCATCAGTGAGAAGTAAAGAAAAGGAAAAGAGAAGTAAAATAAGAGCGTGCTAGCCATAAAATAATTTATTTGGAATATATGCCTAAATTTTGTATAATGTTTATTTTATGCAGACACTCACTGTGTTGTGACTAATGACCTGATGTCAAGAATAAGAAATCAATGAGTTGCAGAGATCTAAATCTGTTCTAATAAAAAAAAATAGTATCTGCACTGTAATCTCTTATTTTCATGTAATAATATAGGTAATCCTTAGTATGAAAATAATAAATATTAATAATTTGAAAAGTCAGTTAGCTCTTTTCCTAGCTGTAGTTCTTGCATTCTATTTAATTTACTTCTGAAAATACATTGCAGGGCCAAACCTTGCCCTTATGTGTCTTTTTCTCTGAAGTCAAGGGGAACTATGTCTGTAGGTCTGAAAGTGCAAAACGGTTGGGTTTCTTCTTCTACCCTGCCCACATAAATCCCATCTATAGACCTTATCCAAAATGATCTGAAATCAAAGCAAGTTTGACTTCAATGGATTTTGAAATAGAATTAAATTATTATGAGATAGTTTTAATTAGAAAAAAGGGCAGTTTTTCAAAGCTAAAACTTTTCATTTTCATAAGTAATAGATATTTTTTGAGATATTCAGAGTCTTGAAAATCATTTGGACTGAAATGTTAAAAAAAAACCACCTCCTTTTTTCTTCTTCTCTGCATTTGTTATTTAGAAATATTGACTGCAATAACAATTATGTTGTTCACGTAGAATTTTAAAACAAACATTACCTTATTATCAAACCAAAAAAATCAAAGTATCTGAGCTCTTATTCTTTCGTTTTCTTTCAAAAATATGATGAAATTTGAGATCTTTCTCCTCATCCTTACTGAGATTTTTTTTTAAGTATGAAGAAACTTTCAATGGACAAAGTTTATGAAGAGCGCCCCTCTTGCCCAGGGTTTTAGGAGCAGAATAACAGGTAAGTAAGTTCATGCTTCATGATAATACCAGCTGTAATTTCCTTTACACTGAGTCGGGCCCACTAAAATGATACAGAGCTTGCTGAGCTTATAAAAAGAGATTGGAAAAAAACCAAAAAACAAACCAATCAAATTATTTGCCTCTTCCCAACCCTGCAAGCCACCCCTGGCAACATATTTGCTGCCACCAGAGGAGACAACCATTGATAACTCGAATCTGTCAGCTCTTGTCTTCCAGGTTGCTAATGAATCTCAACATTCAGCTGCTAAGTGAAATTGTGATGGACAGACCTTCCAGTTTCCTAATTGCATTACAGAATAAAGGAGGTCTTTATTGTGACTAAGCATTGGCTGAAACACCTCAGCAAAATAACTGGTAAAGTGCTTACTGAAAAATGTTTTGCTCTTGTAGAATCCCTAGTCTTTATGGAAATGCATTAATAAACAGATTTAGGGTATATCTCATTAAACTGAAATGAGATACTGTATTGAGCGATAGAAGTTGAGTCAAAAACTACTAATGGAATNGGAATTATAACAATTAACTGTTCCAAAATAGAGATATTTTTTGCCAGCAATCCTTAATTTGAATGAATATACTGGTCAACTGTGAAATGAGAAAACAACACAAATAGCTAAGCAAACAAACAAACAAACAAACAACAAAAACCCAACCCAACCCAAACAAAAAGAAAATAAAATAAAGAGAAACCAAGTCCTGGAATTGAAAAGGAATGGCAATAAAAAAAAAACTTCCATAGTGGTTTGACTCCTAGAACCAAATCTTTGAGTAGGGAATGATCTTATGCATTAATATGCACCAACTGTATTGTGGATGGGCCTAGAGATAGACATTTGTGTTGTGTGCTGAGCTGAATTAAAAATTCAAACTCTGTAGAAGATGAAATTCAACTTATTGTTCATTGACTGATATTCACTGCCTCTCTACACATGGCCTCTTGACTTATTGGAATTAGTGTGATTTGCAGGCTGGTCTGAAAAGAAAGAGGAGATGAAGCTGAGTTCCATTATTTGGCAGCTCTCTAACCTATCCCAGCATGCAGTTACTTGCTGCACAATACAACCATGCTAAGGTGTGGATTTGGTACAATATTCAATTTGTATGTCCAGAGAAAATCAATTCCAGTGTTATGGAGACAGCACAATTATCTGTAGGATATGAAATCAGCCACCCAACTCTTTGTTTGTTACAACAACATGGGGGAGTTATTTTGCCAACACTTTTATAATGTGGGCTAAAGTCATGCAACTGCACTTGATACCATGCCCAGGAATAGGCATGTGACATTTTTTAGAGAATTGTCAAATCCTACTTTTTAACAGATATCTACATGATATAAGCAAAAGAAGGTTCTTATAAGGTTTGTTGGTTCTTTTTTCAGAAATCAGCTTACAAGCTTTAAAATCAAGCTTGCAAACTTCTGTGTGAAAAAAACCTTGAGAAATCCAGGAGAATTCAGAACTGCCACATTTTAAAAAGGTATTTCTTTTATGTTCAGGATGTTTTTTGAATCTAGTCCCTATTTTAGAATGTAAAAATGCAAAGAGATGTGCTTTAACCTCTTGACCAGATGTAATGTTGACTCTGGAGAAACCAAGTAGAAAGGGGAACAAGAATATGGCTTACATCCTGAAAAGCATAGTGAAGAATTTATGTGAATGTTTGGGATGATGAGTACAGGAATAGATCCGCTATCAAGTAACCATGAAAATTAGGATGGACTATTCATCTGACTTGGCTGAGGAATTTTGAAATGAAGAAAATGATGCCTGATATTTTTTCAGCTAGGGCAACCAAGCTGTAAAATTATGCAGGTGTCAACTCCAATCTTTGCATTAGCTCAGCACTAGAGTCAGTGCAGTACTTGAGACTCACAACATTTGAAAGGAGTGCATGAAATTTAAATAGTGAATAAAATGCATTCTTTGTTCCATTCAAATCCATTTCTCCATATGCATAAATGATAGACCAAATAGCATAGTCCATTGCAAAAACTCACTTTGGCTCAGATGAAGAGTTGAGATTGAAGCAATATTTGAAATCTAGGTTTGGAGTCCTATACTGCACATCACTGTGGTTTTGCATAAAGTATTTTCAAGGTGATAGGTAGAAAAAAGAGATGCTTTCTGTGTAAGGTATATACTCTTATTTGTCAAACCTGCATCAACCATGTTTGATATTTCTCAGGCTACATTTACACTATCAAACAACTTAGGTCCCCAGTTCATTCCTGCATCTTTGTTCCATCACAGTACATGTTGCAGAATTTTCATTTGCTGCTAAGCTATTATTCAAAGAGGTTTCAAATTGCATTATAATATTGGCTACAGATAGATGGATAAATATAAAATGCTATCTGTATTTAAGGGCTATGGCAGTATCATGAGATGCTCTATGCTACATCAGAAGTGTCGAGCTTTCCCTGAAAGAGGCTCCACTTGAGCAGAGCAGATGCAATCATTCTGCATCACTTGGCTGAGGATCCTGCTTTCAGTCTGTGTGTCAGTATCACATGATGCAATACTTTGCAGAATAGCTCATCTGGCTCTTAATAAACCCTGTTTTGACAGAAGAGTGAGATGATACCACAGAGATTAATGGCTTCCTCACTTAGATCTTTAGTAAAAAACAATGCCACATCCTTTCATTCTGGAAAGTGTGAAAAATGAAAATGGGAAAGTCAGGTTTTGTTACTTATCTCTATTTTTCTTCCCATCAGATATAGCAACTACCATGTTCCCTGCAAGATTTTCCTTAACATGGCTAGCAAAAGCACAGTGGGAGATACCAGTGAGGAATGCACATCTTGCAGTATGAAACCATTAATTATTCAGGGCCATAGCAATGACTGACAGCATTTCAATTTTTCAGAGCAAAACTATTTCACTGAAAATTCCATAATCCTAGATAAAGTGAAAGACCTGATATTTGATAAAAACATAGAAGTTAACAACTTCCAAGTTCAAGTAAGGGAAGATACAAATTTGAGAACATTAAGTACTAAGAGTGAAAAATGTAGATGAAAACTATGCCCATAGATATTATTATACTTACTGATTTAGGAATAATTTCCTACATGCCTGGAAATTGCATTTCGATAGCTTGCCCAGAATACACACTGGGCAATGTCATGTCTCTCTGGATTGAATAATTTCACTCTGAAATCAGTACTTTAGAAGCCATGAGTCAATCTGCCTTCTCATCACAGTTGTCTTTTTATTTTTCTTTTTTTCCTTTTTCTTTTTCCTTTTTCTTTTTTTGTTTTGTTTGGATAATGGTTCCCTATCTGTAAAGTGCTATGTCAGTGCTGAATATCTAACTTTTATGGGAGCAAGATATTTATTAGGTAGTTAAACTAGGTGAGCAAGGTACAGGACTGTAAGAGAAGTGTAAACAAGAACTTTGAGAAAGACTGTTTCCAGTGGGCTGTATTTAATTCAGAATTCGAATTTGCAACTGAAACAGTAATTACTGTTCATCTGGATACTGAAGAAAGATTGATCTTGACAATCACATTCATCAGTGCTAAGGTGGATTTGACCAAGTGCCGTTTTTGAGGTAGGGATTTCCACTTGAGTTAAAGCCAGACTTATGGGTAGAGGTTAAAATTTTATTAGGTCAGTTGTTATAACTTGGAAAGGAAGAGAGGGCTTCAAATCAAAAAGCCCTTTTTCAAATCAGAAAGACTGAAAAGCCCAGAAGTTTTTGCCACTTTTACCAACACTAATGGTTGTTCAAACAGAAGATTTCACTTCTGCTCACAAACTTTGCATCACCTTTGCCCTTTAGACAATGAAGGTTACAGCAATATCGGAGCCAGTCACCACTTTGTACTCAGTGGTGACAAACAGGAACTTCATATTCCTTCTTCTGTATCTACAAAAGTATGAAATTAACCTTTTACTTATATTGCCTTATGTTTCTTATCTTATATTAAGAGATGATAATGATTTACTTAAATAGAAATGTCACAAGTTTACTCACATCAATCCTATCTGATGCCTCTACATTACATATAGTGTAACTAAGGAAAAAAGGAATTCAGTGGAAATTAATTTATCATATGAAATTAGCTTTTTGATACCTAGCATTAAGAATATGAACTTGATAATCAGAATAGCCTGATGAAAATAATAATTTAATTATTGCTAAAAGATGTTGTGGAAATAAGTGACTAGTGTGATGTGTTTGTGACTATTGGAACAAGGAAGATCTAAAATCAAATAATTAAAAAAGAGCTTTTTAATTCATTGCCAACTGTATTGAATATTGTGAGTTCCTAAGAGTTCTCTATGAGATATCTTCTCTTGGAAAAGGCTGCCTCTTCTTCATCATTTATCACAAGTGAAGGAAAATTCTGAGTTCAAAGGGCTTTTGGGTTACTGAGGGTTAGTAAAAAACAATTTTATCTCTTGTTTGTACACAGAAACACTACATTTTTTAATTATTCTATATGATTTTGAATTTTTTTTTACATACCAATTCTTAGTTAAGTGCTCTGTGAAAAAATGCACACATTATTTCGTGCCAGCCCAAGAGTTGAGAAGTCAAGATCACTCTTTCGGCAGGTTTCCTTGGGCACACAGCTTAAGCCTGTTTTTCAAAGGTATTTCGGCATTGCTCCAGTCAGTGTTGCAACGATTCTGTAATCTATCAAAGCTGTTACATGAACTAATAGCTCTACGTTAAGTCAACACAGCTTAAGCATAAAATAAGATGAAGTTTTGCACAAGGCTAATTAACCCTTGTTAACAACAGGCTATACATATGACAAGATCCCCAAGTCTGAAGCAAGGTGGTAAACATTTCTGTAGGATATCTCTACTTTAATAATGTTATAAAAAACTGTCACTGTGCATTGGGGCCTATGAACTAAAGAGGGTCACACTATTGGCCATAGTCTCTTTCATAGTCTTCAATTTATCTTTCTAGTGATTGCTGTTACCTACCTTTTTCTGTAAGGCACTATATGGTCCTGTATTTATGTCTGGCAACTTTTGAGGTCTTTACCCTCATTAAAAACCACTGAAACAGAGAGGTATTGCATCCTATGGCTTACCTATATAAGATACTTTTAGGATTTTTAGGATTTACTCAAATTCAGCATCAGTTTTTCCCTGACCAGTGGCATGTCTGTGCTCCAGTGACGCAGTAGCAGGGGTCCTTGGCCAAATTAACAGGCTTAATTAGATGCAGAGGTTTTTCACAAAATATAACATGTACCTAGCTTGTGGGAGAGTGAACTTGAGTCTTCCCTGCTGGAAGAGGACTGAAGCCTCCAGTCATTCCTGAGAGTGGTCTTGGAGAGTGGGAGAGGAGCTAGGAGCTGCACACCACAAAGCCTAAACAATCCTTGATTGCTACTGAAAGGAACTTAAATTTCAAAGCCAGCTGCCTCTACAATACTTCATGATGAGCGCTGGCTTTTCAATTAGTGACCTAATGGAAGCCTGTGACAAGCAGATGAATATTGCTGTGTGATAGAGCAGCCTCAAAGGCTGTGCAGCAAAGACTGAGCAGTGCTATGAGATTGTCAGCATGACTTTAATCTGATTTCACAAGACATATTTTCAATATCACAGATCCCTGTTGTCTGTGTCCTCACTGGGTTTACAACATCTACTTCAGTAAGAACAGCAGAACTAGATACATGAAAAATGACTTTTCAATGTCACAAACACCAGTAACACCACTGGCCAATGCCATCCTTAAAAGAAATCTACTTGTGCAACTGAAAATTGTCTTAGTTTGCTTTTGCAACAACATGCATTGGGAATCATGTTCAGGTGCTTCTGGACATTGACCTCTGTGTTCTTTTAAGTGTCACTGCTTTCTGAATTGAAGTCATCTGGAAAACGTGACCAACCTTTTCTTTAAATTTTTCCTATGGCTCTATGACTGTGTTGCTAGATCATATCTAGCCCTCTGTTGCACTTGATTTTGAGTTTAAAGATTTTGAAACTAGAGTAAGGGGTGTATTTTAATTTCAACATGCTTTTGGTTATTTAATGAGTATAAATTTATTACTAGGACCAGAGTGCAGCTTTATTTCTATTTGCCTAAATCTGTCCACCTTCTTTTTCTCTATCATGTTATCAGCATTCCAGGAGACACATGGGAGCTGAATGTACAGCTATTGCTTGTAAGTCACGTTCCTACTGCAAGGTAATAATATTGTGTATGTATAAATATTAGTATACCCTTCACATGATTTGTTTTGTTCTTCTGAGTATATTGTTGATAAAATCCCAAGTAAAAAAAAAAAGAAGCAAACAAAAACCCCCAAACAGTTACTGAAGCTGCAGTTTCAGGACACAGTAACTATGGGGCAATACCACAGCTAAAAAGCTTGTCTCTTCTGCTCCCTGCCCTCCTGCCCAGCTCTCATCCCAAAGCAGAGGCTGTGCTATTTGTGCTGACTGATTGCTCCCAGAGCTACAGTGTGCACCGAGCTTCTGAAATGGCCTGGGCTAAAGAAAATTTCTCATTAAATGGGGCTCAGAGCCCCATCTGTCAAACACTTGTGCTGATAAAGTACAGAGCACCTGGCACTGCAGCACTGGGAAAAAGAACAAGGACATGAGGAGGAGGAGAAAGAGAAGGAAGAGGAGGAGCAGGAGCAGGAGCAGGAGCAGGAGCAGGAAGAAGAATTAATAGCTGAAGCTGGGTGGGATGGGAATTCCCAAAACTAGCACTGCCACTGAGTCTGTCTGCTGACAGACCATGGCCAGAGCCCGAAGGATGAAAACACCTTGAAAAACAGTGGGATAACAAGTTTGTAATCCTTCCCCTGAAATGTCATTTATTCTCCTGTCCTCATTTTTAGGAGAAGTAATGAGTGCTCCAACACCTTTCAGGAGTTTTGCATGTAAAATATTTTCATTGGTTGAGCTTGTGTGAGTGACTCACATATTTGAGCTCTTCCTCTGTGCTCTTTGCCCTTTTCATAGGCAGACGTGACTTTTCTGGAAAAGATGCATGCTGGCATCTGGGAACAAGACAGATAACTTTTTCTCTCCCAGTTTCCTGTTTAATTTCACAAGGTGATAGTTCCAGTTAGTCTCAAAAAGCATAATATCCTGTATTTTCTTCATAGTGAAAGTAGTTGTCTTTTTTCTTGGATAAAAGAGTGATCAAAAATATTCAAAGTACTTTAGTTAAGAAAAATGTGACTTCTTCTTTTCTTAAGAATTAGGGGTGGTATTTTTTGATTGATTCTGAACATGAAAATATAAGAAAATAATACCTGGATTCTTAAATCATGCAATATTTCTTTTCTGTTTTGAAGCTGGTATTCAGTTTTAAAGTAGCTTTTTACATAACTGAGCTGTCATCACTTGCAGACAAGGACTGAAGGTACAGATCAAGTTTGAACTTGTGGCTTTATACAAGGTCTCACAGAGATCCTGATGGTGTGCAATATTCCCGAAACATTGTTTTGACTTTCACTCAATATATAAGTCTATTTAGTCATGTCAGGGATTTTGCCAGTGGTCTGGGATGTGTTATCAATCCCATAGATTGTCTACTCTCATACACAGGCAAAACCTATGCAGGTGCACGAGACTACTCAGACTTGGCCTTCATATCTGCCTTTAACAGTTTTCATCTTATCTCAATGATAAGGACTTTCCATGATTAAATGATTAGATAGAAGCAATTTGACCAGATATTAAGCAACTGCTGTAGATATACTAATCTTTATCAGTTCATTTTGGAGTGACTAAGATTTTGAAAGAGATCTTGGTGACACAAAAATGAAGCAGCAAATAATTCAATTAAAAAAAATATGGAAGACATAAATTTTTTGTGTGTGAAAGCATGAGAGAGCTAAGGAAG
>VWYI01037618.1:32809-133114 GCA_013399455.1 Anthoscopus minutus | reverse complement strand
TTCCCTTCCCTTCCCTTCCCTTTTTCAACCTTTATTTTCCACTTTTTTCCACTTTTCATTGCTCCATTCAGAAAGTTCAAATAAATTATTGCCTTCCTTCTACTATATCCTCCTACTTCTTTTGAAAAGACTGATTTGTACAGTCATGGAAGTGCTACATTTTTGTGAATAATGTTCTCTCTGTGTGCATATGTGGAAAGGATGGAAGGTCATCTAGGAGGATGCATAACTTGTTTTAAACAGTTGTTGCATTTCCCTTTCTCAAAACTCTTTGCTTGGGCTACTCTTTCTTACTGTGTGTTTATCATCCAAATTAAACTTTATACCAACCACTTATATCTAAAAGGTTCTGAAGAAATGTACAGAACTTTAAACATAATTTCTGTCTTGCTACTTAAATAACACAACTGAGGAAACCACCCAGGAAGAATCTGTATTTGACTGAGAGGCTGGGTTTTTTTCTGATCCCCATCTTTCATTTCAAGGAGAAAAAACATCCCTATAAGCAGAGTGCAAGAGCCAATATTTCCTATAGTAGAGACAGACAACTTTATATATTTTGATAATTCAGGTTTGTTAGCTGACTGCTAATTTCCTCTTCCACATCTCATCTAAACAAAGAATGAAAAGAAAATTAAATTAATTAAATACCTCCCCAGGCTGGTTTTGCATTGATTGATATTTAGGAAAAATGAAGAAAATGACTTTCCTGAGAGAAGCTGCTGGGAGCTCCCTCTGTGTCTGGGAAAGGCCAATAGCTGGATAGCTCTGAGAATTCTCTGCTTTTTAAACCATTTAGAAGCTGGTTCTGCCTCTCTGAATAACACATTTTAAAAACTGAGAAGTCCAAAAAGGCCCTTTCGGCTTCTGGCCTCAGAAGGTGCCTGAGCTCTGTGGGGCCGGCCCTGCTCTGCCATGGCCGGCGCAGTCTGGCCGGGCCCCAGCGGCTCCCGGGCGGGGGTGGGGGCCCAGGGGGGCCCGGGCCGGAGCTGGGCCAGGTCACAGCTGCTGAGATCTCGGTTACACCAGGTCACAGCTGCTGAGATCTCGGGAACACCAGGTCACAGCTGCTGAGATCTCGGGAACACCAGGCCACAGCTGCTGAGATCTCGGGAACACCAGGCCCTGCCTCCGGCCCTCCAGCCCGTGCTCCCGGGGTCCGGGCCAGGCCAGGCCCCCCCATTGCAGCCCCCAGCAGTTGCGGGCAGAGAGAGGAGCCCAGCACGGCTGAAATGCATCACTGTGACTGCTTCAGCCACTGCCCACCAACACCCGCTGGCCTGGGTGAAATGTTAACCCTGACAGTGCACAGATGAGACCTGCAGACCATGATTCTTCCCTTGGGTGAGAGGCAAGAACAGAGTGACAACACATAGAAAGACAACATGAAGACACCAGGGTCACTAAAGAAGGAGTCAAGTTCCAGATGGAAGGAGAATGAGATATCCCAGTATTGAGGCTGAAAGTTCTTTTGGTAATGCCATGGAGATGGACTATAACATACTACAATATTCCCTTTAAGTCACAAGAAAGTGTGGGGGAATGGAGCGTTCAAACTGTGGATGTAAGCAGAGGCCACCATAATTAAGCAAAGCAGATGTTGAAGAAGCTATGACTCCATGAGAAGCTTGAACAGAGAGAGAGAGAGAGAGATGAGAGTGAAGACCCTGTGCCCCCAAGGAGAGAAGAAAAATACCTCTGTTTGTGGAGATGAAGATGATTGCAGAAACAAATGAAGAGAGCCTTTCTCTTTGAACAGGTCTCTGTTAAAAAATAATACCCCATAAGTTGACATGTTTGAAGCCTGTTGTGAACAATAGCTGTAAAAATAGTAATTTTTCTCTTAAAAACTAGGAGTTCAATTGAGTCATACAGTGATATGACTGCTAGCATAACATGTTCAAAGGTGTGTGGTCCTCTGCTATACTCACCTTCTCTTAGTGGGCACTGGAGTCTGGTTTCCTCTGGCACAAGATAATGGCATTAAGATCACTTATAAAGATCACTCATTAAGACATGAGGTTCAGTAGAGCAGTTTTTCCTAGCATGACTACTGCCTTCTTGTTCTTTGCAGAGCCTTCTGCTACAGACCTAGTGGGGGTTTGGAGGGAAGGTCTGAATAATGCTTAGTCACAAGGTGATGTCCTGGTCCTGCAGCAAAGATGTTTGGCAAGTAAAGAGAGCTGCTGTGGGTGGCACATTCTGGAGATCAGGCTCTGAGAATAACAAACTGAATCCTGTTATAGCCTAAAAAAACCCAGCCAGTGCTGTTATTTCTCAAGGGCCCTGGCAATTCTTGCCCTCTATGAGCAGGAATCAAATTAACAAAAAATGCACACAGCTAGTGAAAAAAATTCTAGTGTGGGTGGAAACTATTGTGTACCTTTGGAGTCATATTGAAATTATTTCTTAATTAACAGAAGAATAATATGCAAAGTGTGTTGGTTTCAGGGACCAACTAATTGATTTTCTGGAAGAATAAAATATACTTTCTGCTTTTAACAACTGAATCGTCACTAAAAAGATAAGAGGCTTGTTGCAGAGATCTGGAATTACAGGGCATGTGCTTTGCTGTGCTCATAGCTGTGACTAAAGTCAAGCCAGAAAAAGGGAGCTGATTCTACTAGTATGGCTCTTCTTTTTAAGGAATTGAATGGACCAAAGGTCAGCATATGCCTCACATGCTGTTCTTCATGGGCAGGAGAGTAAGGGATGGAGATCAGGGAGTTTAGTCAGTAATTCCTTTGGGATACTGAAACTCACTAAGCTTGAAAAGAGAAGGGGAGTTCCAGGCACGACAGTTTCTGACAATCCCAGCTGTGTTGGTCGCTTCAAGAACAATTGATGTTGAACTTTCAACAGCAGCTAATTCAGTGCTGAAACTGTCACTAAAGCCTTTGGAGTAGTTGTGACTTTGGAAAGGAAGACTTTGAGGAAAGACGAATCCTGAAAAATGAAAAAAAGGAGGAGGGAATTCTCTGTGTCTAGGCCTTGACAGAATAAAAATTTCTCTGTGTGTTTCACAGTTTGAAATGAAGCAGACTAAAACGTCTCATTTTCTTGAAAACTCCTTACAGTGAATCCCAACTATGTGCTTAAGACTTACTGTTCTCACTGGAAATGAAGCATCAGAAACATAAAAAGATCTGCTTGCAGAGAAGTGTTCTAATTTTTCACTTCCTGCATCTCCATAGCTCTACTCTTGCAATGACATTGACGCAGGAGTCAGTTCTGTCCAGCAGCATCTTAAACTATCTGCTTTCACATGGCTGGTTCTGCTTCACTTATTTTGCCTTCTCTGAATTCCATCTGAGTTCCAAATTTGAATTTGGCTCTGGCTACCCAAATGCATGTCTAGACATGTGAGTGTGCTCTGGTAGACGCATTCCTTTCCTTGATGATCATGTAATTTTTCCCATCAATCCTAGTTTTGGTGTAGAATTTAGTAATAGCAATCATTCAGATGAAACATCAATAACGTCTGCTCACCCTCTTTTTTCCTAGACTTGTTTCTCTTTGAAAGGACCATCTGCTTCAGAGTACTTGCACTCGTCTGAAATACTCCTTTTCCTTTTGCTTTTTTGTTTCAGAGTTTTATTCCTGTCTTTCCATCTATAAAACTCTACTTCTGGTTCTGGTAACAGTCTATAAGATTTGGATCTTTCCAACATGTCATGTTCTCATGATTTTTTGTGCCTTAATTTTCTTTCAGTGCCCTGCCTCTGCTTAGCCCTTCCTACTCTGCTCCCAGAAACTCTTGAGATAAGTGACTACAATGATTTGGTCTAACAGTGACACTTGTGAAGTCATTGTACTGACAGATTTCCCTATGGTAAAATATAAATTATATATGCTGTTACATTCAGTGACCTAAGTGTTGTTTTGTTTCTTTTTCTCAGCTCCATCTTAAACTAAACAAATTTTGTCTAATCACTACTAAATGAATTAGTGCCATTCCATATGGCACAGAGGCTTTTTGAAAAAAAAAATACAAAAATTAATCTCTTCAGAAATATTTTCAGAACTGCCAAAATGACTGTTGAAATTTGCTAGACATATTCTCCTAATATAACCTTGCTTAAATCAAGATATGATGCTTAAAATATTTGAATTTACCAGGAAGTTTACTTTTCCTTCTAAAGACTGTGTATTAAAAGCTCTTCATTTACCCATGAATCTTTTGTTGAAAAGAAAATAATATCTTATGTTCCACATTTCACATTGGTTTTGCTCATCAGAGATAAAACGGTCTTCATATCAAAACAGTATGCTTTGGAAATCAGAAGGGCTCACTTTCAGTGTAGCCTTAAATGTGCTTTGTGATCTTTGGCTTGCCTTGCACTAAATACAACAATAATATTCTCTTCAGATACCAATTACCCAAAGGTTTATTTTGTAAACACTTTTAGATCCTACAGTGGAAAATGCTGCATGAAGTTTACAGTTGATGTCCAACATAAAGAAAGATACTGTAAATTTTCCTCATGCTTTTTTCAACTGTTCTTGTGGATTCTTGTCCCGGTTACACTCCAGTGCACAATCCTGTCTGGATTTCTCATGTTCATTTTAACTGGAATAAATGGCATGAATTTAGTCACACAGAGGAAGTATTCACAATGTTCCTCTTTAGGCAATTCATTCAGATGATTGGGTTAGGAGACTGGTCTTCTTAAGCTCCCCCTGTCAGTGGAGTGGGATGTTCCTCCAGATGACAACTGACAGCAGGAGCTTAACAAATGTGTCAGTAGCTGTATCTGTACAGCTTAAATGGTTAAAAGGAGGAGGAGGTAGAAAGGATTTCACCCACATTCTATTGGTAGATGTTTTTCTAGGTCCAGCTAGGACCCTTTCCATAGCACTGAGCATATCTGTATTTTCTTCTGGCCAGCATACAATGGCTAGATGGTCTTAAGATAGAAGGATTTTTTCTTCCAGTTCAAATTGCCTTAAATACTCTGATAAGCTGTGTTACAAAATATTATGCATCCTCTCCAGACAGTGGGCCCTAGCTGGAATGAACCAGCACTAGATTGCAACTTTGAGAGGTCTAGTAAATTCACTTCAGAACAAGCCTGGGAGCAAACCACAATACATGAAATTAGAAGGAGCAGAACAACAGAGTAAAGAGGTAAACACCAGAAGTGGACTTCCTGTGGCGTGGGTGCTTGCTTTTTTCTGTTTGTTTGTTTGTTTGTTTGTTTTTCAGGGAAAAGCAACTGAATTAAGCTGTGATCTTTCCACTGTTGCTAAGCAATGCCCAAGTCACCAACATCCCTGGCTCTTTTCTTTGGTTCTTCAGTGGAGCACTGAAAAACAGACTTCAGCTCTGAAGTACAGTGTTGTCTCATTTTGGGTGAAATGATTAATGTGGAAAAATTACAAAATAGCGAGGAAGATAGATTGGGAATATTACAGAATTCTTTTAATGTAGTTAAACCAAGGTTTTGTTTCCTGACTGGTAGCTCCCCTCTCTCTAGACTCTTGGTTCTGTCTTACCTCTCTTCCCATCTGTCCATGTCCTGATTTCCCTTCGGAAATTCCAAGTTTGAGCCCAAGACTAGGCTGAGACTTGAAACTCTTTAATATGTCCAGGCAGCCATGTGCAGTCATACAAGTGGGAAGAGAATCTTTGTGGTTTAATATCTACCTACTACAAAATGAATAATGAATAATCTCTTTTATCCTTGCTCTTCCTCATGCCTGTTACCTGGTAGAGGTGCCCTGTCATGGCAGTGCCAGCAATTGTATGACACTGCAATGAAGGCTTTATATCTACCATCATGTTTTTTCTAGCATCTGCCATAACATGGAAGAAGAAGCAGTAAATAATAACAGTTCTGAGCATGATTATGATTACAATGATCAATCCTAAATCCTAAAAATCCTACACCATAGCTCTTGAGCTAGAACCATCATATAGAGTACCACATTTTGCTAGGCAGGGAATTAAAATGGCTCCTGGCATGGAAAACTTACAATCAAAGTCCAAGATGGAAGACAAGGGGTTTTTGCACATAGATAATGAAAATACATGCTAAAAACAAAGAGGTGTGTTTAAATGTATTTCTTTCTGCTCTTCCCTTTCAGTCAAGTACAATACTGCCAGTGGAAGGGTGAAGCAGTTCCACGTTAGGGTCATTTCAGTGTTTTTGGGTTCCTTTAGGTATCTGTGTTGTTTGTATTCTTACAAAAAAGACTATAACAGGAACTCTGTTGTCCTCTATAATGTAACTTTGCAATCAGTAACTGAAGAAGGGAAAAAGTGGGTATGGAAAAGACAATAAGGTCTAATCCCTTTTGAAAACCCAGACAGTTATTTAATAGTGGCTCCCTAGGTTCTTGACTCTTCAGTGTTCCAGTTTTCAATTGTGGTATACTTAATGCTTATGCTTAAATTATGTCTTTCAGGGAAGTTTGGTCAATATTTTATAAAGTATTACTGATTTAATAAAGTTTGTAAAAAAAATTAAAAGAAACATGGGCAAAGGATAACATAAGCATGAATAATTTCAAAGGAAAAAAAAAAAGGATGTGCCTCTATGGGGATAATATTAGGCTAATGGATGAACAGATAATGGTGGCATAGACAGGTTCCTCTAAACACTCAATCTGTTGTATGTTGGATCCAGCTGCCCTTTGCCCAGGGGCCTCTTATAGCTGTAGAGAGTTACTGGGACACAAGAATCCTTAAGCCCATGCCCTACTTACACAGTCTTGCTTTGACGGCTGCCAGAAATCTGTTGGCGAAAACGTTCTTTACCACTCAAAAATACCCTTCCAAAGGAGTCTTTTTTTTTTTAAAGGAGACAACCTCCCCAGCTGCCTTGCATTGCTATTTTTGTTTTTTGGTACCATTTGCTGAACAACTGTGTATGCTGCTATTCCTGTCACCCTGTGAGTATAGTTTTACCTTGGCCGCTGAGAGGGCCAGAGTTCTCTTGGCCAGGATGTAGGAGCACCTTCACGGTTCCTCATTCCCCCTCAGGTATGTGGCTTTTCCAGGTTGTGTCCTGCTTGGTTTCAACCTTCTGCTCTAGGCAGGATGCAGCAGACTCACTGCTTTGTGACAGATGGTCCTCCTTGAGGTGAGTCTTTCATAGCTCTGCTGTACTGCAAGCTCACTGGGATCAGGGAAAGGGACACTGTTTAATACAACAGTATATCACCATTTACTCTTTCAGATTTTCCTTAAGTTCTATGGTACTTTAGAAAACAAGACAAAGGAGAGAGGCATTAGGGAGAAAGTAGGATGGTGAAAGAAAAATCAGAAAAGAAGGGAAAGTATTCTTGTACCAGTAGAGCAGGTCTGACCCTCTGTCATTGCTCTCTCCTGATAATGAAATGGTATATTGAATTAGGTCAAAGGGGAGGTAAGGTGGTCTTGCCTAGTATGGACAGAACATTTTGCTACCTGTAGGCAAAAATGTTTGTAGTAGGAAGTTATTAATATATATATTAAAATATACACTGGTTCAATAATTACATGTTTGCCAATAACTCTGGAGCCATCAGAGCATCCTCTACCAGCAGTTGACAGGAGCATTATTCTTTCTGAATGTAGTTACGATAATTGTTTTTAACAGATATAGTATAATTCCCCATGCTCAAATGCAGCAATACTTTACTTTTCTTAGTTCTGGGGAAAAGGACATTTTCATAATCTGCTAGAAAAAAATGTTTGTGGAAAATCAACTGCTTTTTTACACAACAAATTAGTTTTATGGGCATTCAACATTGAAACTCCTTAGCATAATCACTCTTGCCTGCCCACACACACAAATATTCCCAGGTCTTTAGTACTTTACACTATCTGGCACTCCCATCTCTGTGAGAGTTAACTGCTCTCTTCATTTCTTCTTCCATTGTCAGCAGAATGATACTGAAATAAGCCTTAAAGAATCTTCCTTTTTATTGAATATTAAGAATAACTTCAGACGGCAGGTTGAATAGTCAAGAAATAAAACAAAAATTAGTAAATGTTCCTCCTCATATAATTTTATTTGAGTCCTTGAATTTCATAATAGAACTGTTACTGTCTTCAGCTGGGAAAGG
The DNA here is from genome assembly GCA_013399455.1 of Anthoscopus minutus. Classification (NCBI taxonomy): domain Eukaryota; kingdom Metazoa; phylum Chordata; class Aves; order Passeriformes; family Paridae; genus Anthoscopus; species Anthoscopus minutus. Next base: position 125,062 of record VWYI01037618.1, on the reverse strand, counting down.
TTTGTTCCTGGTCTGGAATGTATTGGAAGAGTGGGCCTGGAAATTGTGATGGATGCACTTGAGACCTAACCCTAACTAGCGGTGAAAAGAGGTAAAGCCTGAGCCCTAAATGGGCCAACAATTCCTTTTGTTCCAGTCTGTTGTCTCAAAACCCACAAAGAAGCAGAACAGCCTGGTGAGCATGGTGCACATGAGGCTGGAACACCAACCATGTGATTTACACATGAACAGAGCGTGGGCTTTCCAAGACTCATTTATCAAAGGACAAAGAAAGTCATGGATACAAGGAGTCTCATGCAAACCTTTCCCACTGCACATAATTTGACTGTGAGTCAACCACTTTATCCCCATTACTATGACAGCCTAAGGGCTTTGAGCTGTCCCAGCTTTGCAAGCTGGCTGCATGGCAGTGAGCTCCCCTTGAGCTGGGAAGCTTCCAAGGTTGCTTCTTGAGACCTAGACACTTCTTTGGTAGGTGACTGCCATCATGCATAGCCTTGTACTGAGTGCACTAAGATTTTGTCTTGATAACTTTGATCTTTATTTTGGTAGGTTTGATTCTGCCTAGGTACTTTGAAACGTTGTATCCTTTGTGCAGTACCATGACAGAATGAACCTTGCCATCAAACGCTGGTAAGTTGCGATTTTATAATATCACATTTCAATAAAATGACTTCTGCTGATATCTTTGACACTAGTTCTGTAAGTGGTAAGAATTGCCTATTTGCAGCAAACTGGCATAGTCAGAAAGATCTTGAATCAGGATTCACAAGAGAAAGACACAATAATCTTAGAATGTTTTCTTCAGAAAAAAACAAAGTTTAAGGATCAGAGATTCATTGCAGGCCTATGTGTTTATCTGTAAGCAATGGACGTTTTATGGTATCTCACTTCAAGAGTTCTTTGCAGAACCATTATGGATAAATATAATTATATGTAATAATACATAATCAATATTATGACATATCATCTGAAATAAATATGGCATAACTGAAAAACCAGTAATCACTTCAGGGAATACACCTTTTATGAGTCTTCACATTCAATTAGATACCGCAGTAACCATGCTGTTTAGCTGGAGACTGGAAGGACTTGTTTCTAGTCTTCGTCTGTATGTTTCCATTATACATTTATCTTTTCTTGTACTAATGTTTGTTCAGAACAAATGTTAATGGTTTTACAAAATGCTGAAGAACTTTTTATTTTGTGCTTTATGCATTTCCGTACACTAGTGTTTTCATATGGCTAAGAAGGGCAATTATGGAACTGGTTTTTATGTTTCATAATTTTCTTTTGAAAGTTATTTCACTTAAGCTGAGCTCTTTGTAGATCAAAAGAGACTGCAGAGTTGTGCATGATGCTTGCACAGCAAATCACAGACAATATTTTGCCTGTCTTTCAGCCTAGAATGTTTTGTTCAACATCACACTACTTTGTTTTTGAATAAGGCCTTAACCTGAGAGAAATATCACAACTAACCTTTATTTGTTCTTTCTCACTTCATTCACATTTGCTCTTTGTCCTTGACACCTATTAAATCTCTGAAACTAAGGTGAAAGGTGGTTCTTACAGCTAAGCAGCACATCATCTCAGCCTTGTCTATCCCTATGACCCTATTTCAAATTTGCTTTTTTTCCTGCACTAAAAAATTTTAAACCACTGTCTTTCAGACAGTTTCAACTTCTAACCTGAAATCTGCTGGGGCAAGCCTTGAATTGTGATTTGGTTTTGCATTATAAATTCATTGCTTGTGGATTCTTGTCACATTGTAATGCATCTCTACACAGATGACAGGATTCAACTCTTGCCTGTTTTCATTGGCTTCCAGTGGTTGACTGAGCAGAGCTGGTTTTTTGTTTTCAGGAAGGGCACGTGAAATGTGCTGAGCAGAAACAAAACACATTACACTGTAATTCACTGGAGTGTTATGTGCCCTTCATGCAATTTGCTTGACAGCCTCTCTGCTGTTGGAATCTTTGCCTCTCTGCCATTCCCTTGTGAATTTCTTACTTTTGTTCATGAAATGCCAAATTTATTTGTCACTGCAAAACATTGTGTATTCTTGCTAACTGGGACATTCTTTTTTAAATTTCCTCTCTCCCAATCTGATCAGGACACAAGTTTGTTCTACAATACAGTCTCCAGTGATAAGTCTCATTCAATTTTAAATGTCTTATATAAAAGAGCTCCACTTCAGAGACTATTTAATGGTATTTGAAGGCCAGATTGTGACTTGAATTTTGTGTATCTATGAATCATGCAACCTACCCAAATCTTGTTTTCAAGCATACAGAATGTAAGGTATTGTATTCAAAGAAGAGGTACAAAGAAGTGTCAGTGAGCTTTCTGCTTTGTGTCAACTTAGATCCCAGAGCAAAGGTGGAAGTGCAGGGTAGTTGCTGCAGAATAGGCCATCTGTAAAAAAAGTGTGCTGACAAAGAGATGAGCATGACTTATTTTACTCCATGTGGTTCTCTGATGCTCTTGGTATTTTTTTGTGTTTCGTTTGTGTTAAAACTGACAGCTGTGGTGATAGATAGAAGAGGTCCCTATCTATTTATCAACTGAATATAATCCTCTGAATTCTGCAGAAAATGTTTCCTCTTTCTAGTTATACATTTCCATCAAAGTCTGGCCATTTGTTGAATAATCAAAGGTCTTGCTTGACTGCCCTAGATTAATCTGGGAATGAAATTCCTACAATATTTTAAGCAGTCATATTGTAAAATACAGATGGATTTCATATAGCTGTGAAGTAGAAGTTAGTGCAAATTTTTTCCTTTCCATTCAGATTTTGCCATTATCTGTGGACAGACTGTAAACTAAGCTTTATCATCATGGTTCCTGGAATGACACAAGATCTCAGCTAGACTTAATTTGTGATAGGCTAGAAGCCAAAGTTGACTAAACTTTGTAGATCATGACAAATGAGACTAAAATAAAATATGGTATAAATTATATACAAATTATATATTCTAAACTATATATGCTATTGGTTTGAAAGAGGCAATAGTGCGCTCACCGAATGTCATCTGACTGTTCCTTCAACTTTTCCAAATTCCTGTGGGCAGGGAAAAAATAGGACTTACCACTTGTTTTTTACTTGGGTATACCCTTTGTTGATTTACCTTATCATAAAACTTCCCTGTCTTGTTCTCATTGTTGTTTGCTCAGGTGAAAAAAAAAGTATTTGTTTTTCTTTAGCTGTTGAAAACAGGGTTATTCTGCATTTAAAGTTTCATTTGACATATGTAGTGTCAGCTTCCCTTCTTTTTAGAGATGTAACAAGTTCATAGTCAAATATTTTAGTATAAATCTATGTTTATGACTGCAAATACTTGACACTGGTGGTATTTCAAAGAAGCTTGAATTTCTTCATATGGTTCATTACTTCTCTCCTTCTATGGCAGGTGGTTCTTGTGTATTTAAGGTCTCTTAAAGGCTGTTTTGTAATTTGTGTTTCTTTTGCCAGTAATAACTCCACAGAGCAGCGGATAAATTAATTCTTTCCAGGTGGAATGAGAAGGCAGAGTGCTGATTATTGCCATTATGGGTGTGAGTGTAATGAGGTGTCAAGGAAAAAATAGATTTGTGGTGTTTCTTCTCAAGTTGGATGTATTCAGTTCAAGAATAGCTTCTTCTGGAATGAAACAATATTGTTGATAATGTTTTCATAAAAAATTAAAATTTGACTCACCCAGTAGTTTCTATATAGAAGATCAACAAGCTTCTTCATAGAAAGAAACTGTGTTTGTAACTCATTTGTAAGAAAGAAATTGTGTAGCTGTGTTTTTATTACTTTGTTCCAGCACCCTGCCTAAGCATAACTAAGTAAGTATTCAAACATCTTTCTTCTGTCTTTAAATACATTTAGTGGAGGCTTGTTTATCATCAGCCCAAATTACTGCCAAGAACTTTCTTGAGAAATAAAAGATTTATTTTAAGACACTTTGAAAAATGATGTGTCTACAAGAATTGGGAAACAGAAAAGTTTGATGACATTGAATTGCTGTTCCTGAGCCTGTTTGACTCATGAGAGACCATTTGACTAAGGAGCACAAGCATTCAACAGAGGCTTTGTTCTTTATAATGAGATTATGAGATGCTTGTTATCATAGCTCTTTTCCATCTGCCTTCCTAATATTAGACAAAGCATGTTGTCTGATTAATTTTTTTTCTTTTTTTTCTTAGAATTTCACTAAGCTCTAAAAAACTAATTGTTGATAATAGAGTCAACCAGCCATGATGGCTAACTCTAAAGACATAATGCAGCATCAATGAGCAGATTAGCTTGCAACTTTTGTTGCCTTCTCATCTACAAACTCTTTTTTTCCTCTTCCTAACAAGCAGCAGGACCAGCAAATGATCATACTGGCTTGTTTCTTTATTGTGTATTTGCTTCTTCTTGAAATGATAATAGAACTGCTATTCAGCTCAAAGGAATAGGTCCAGCATTTGTAAAAACAACAAACAAACCATCTGTGAAAACGAAGTCCTGTTGCCTTTGTATGTTAATACCAAAATCCAGAAGAGCAGTGTCTGTTCCTCTAGTTTGATTGGTTGGGAAACCATACTGTGGTCACAGAAGACTGCTGGGATGAAGGCCTTGGCAGCACCTAGAGAAATGTGAACAATGTGGATGCTACATCACAGCCTTTTTGCATTTGGTGAGATTAATCACCCCCAGATGTATAGGAATAGCAGATGGACAAATTGTAGCTGTTTGCTTTCTGCATAGCTCAGGGTAATTCTGCTCTGGAGGATGTTTATTAGTAAAGAGGATGTTCTGTAAGCTGTGACTATAAAGTTTGGGTCTAGCTCCATAAATTCTTTTTTATTTTTAAAATAAATAACTCAATAAGAATATGAAATTTTAAATTTTAATGCAGTGAGATTCCTACACTCTTTTTCATTGGCTATGCCAAATGTTTTGTGCTAGCATGCCCTGATGTTGTTAAACCTTCAATATATTGCACCTATGACACAGATGAACTTTTTCCCATTCTCTTTTTTCTCTATATAAAATATTAGAAATTAATACTGTATTTGCTTGATCAGTGATAAACTGCTTTCATCAAATGAACTGTGAGTCTGTTTCATTTAAAACCCTAAAAAAATTGAACTCCAATCAGTACAGTGACCTATGTATGAGTATCCAGACCTAAGTATATGATAATATCCAGAACCCAAGACAGAGTAGATTTTTCATTTGCACAGTAAAAGCAACTCTTTCTACAACCATCTTAAATAAATACACTGGCAATAAGGAATGACAGTTAAAATGAAATTAAGAAAAGGCAATTGATTATTAGAAAGCTATCTGGTAAAACTCATGATAAGTATATATTTAAAGTTCTAAGCCAATACCTTGGATCCAGGCATAGCATGTGGTTGTTCTTACTGACATGATAAACTGAAAGGGGACTTTTTGAATTCACCTTCAAACTTAAGAAAGCTAATAAGATGAAAAAAGGTCAGGATTTGTGGGAAACATACAGCAGTCAATTTTCAGAATATGAAATACATCTGTGGGAATTCCACCAAATTCAGTAAAACTATTGTTGGAGGAAGGTAGGCTTCAGTGTAGATAAGGATGACCATTAAAACTGAACCTCAAACCTGGATACAAGGTGTTTTGAAATCAGTGAGAAGACTCATGTTCTCTATTTTGATTCCTTCTCTCTTTTGATGTACAATTCTTCTTGTAATTATTCTTTTTTTCTTAAAACACATAATTTATCACTTATCACAATGAACCAGTCTTGATAGTTATTTTGAAACTACTCTATTCATGATCTTGAGCATGCCTGGATCTTGTCAGTCTTGAGATCTGAATCAAAATTGTAGCAAAATTACACATTTTTTAGGAAAGGCATTTAATACTCCCTTTGTCTACAAAAGCAGATTTCTCACAGCAGTATCTAAAGACTGGGAGATGTGGACACGAACCAAAACTGAGTGTCGTATCTATTTTAAGGAGCATGAATACATTCAGTAGTAGAACAGCAGCAGATCTAGGTTTTTTAGAAGCATTTCAATTTTTTGTATTTCTTTTATATTGTTACTAAAGATCTGTTCAGACTACAGTTGCTGTTCTCCCATCTTTACTGTCCACATGCCTCAAGTCATCCTGCTCTGTTGCCAGGCTCTTTCCTTTCCTTGCTGGCATTTGAACTTATCAAGCGGCTTTCCAGATTTGACCATCCCATGCTTTAGTACAGAGTTCTCATCAGATTGTAGATTGCCTTTATCACCTCTGAGAGAAAGGATTGTTAATGTGCTGGTGTGCCCGTTCAGTATTTCCAGGCAGAGTAATTGTCACTTCAGAGAACCTAAACAACAGAATAATACACCACTCAGGATTGTAGGTGTGGATAAACAAGGTCTTGTCACTGTGTGTTACACTCTGTTCTTTCTATTAAACCAGCCTGTAAATTAGCAATCCATAAAAACATTGGATCAATAGCAAACCTTTTGTTAATGGTAGAGAAACAATTAAGGGATATTTTACAACTCCAGTGCTTAGTACTTTCTCCTCACAGTATGATGGAAATGATTAAAACAAAACACCTGATAATGAGGTGGCTGTTGAACAGTAAACTTCTGGGGGTTTTATTATAATTTTTATTCTATTGTTTGGAACAGCAGTGGGATCTGGAGTGTAGAAGGGGCACTGTAAGAAAAGTTTGTTTCTATAACAACACGGTGTAAAAATGGAGTTCCTTTTTTAGTATCTTTCTTAAAGTGGAAAACTACCAGTTTATTTCAGAAGCAAGGTATTGGATAGCACTAACAGTGTGTGAGACAGTAAGCAGTGACAGATGGATTTTAAAGCAATGCTTGTGTGTGTGCAATATTTCTCTAAGGTGATAAAGCTGTTTTTAAAGCTGCATATATGTGTGCTCACCTGAAATCATGTTGCTGACTCTGCTTTCTAACCCCTCCTTCTGATGTTAACATTTTAGGAAGGAATCACATTAGGGCATTGTACCTGAGTGAAGTCAATTCACCACCAGTTTAGGATTGAACATTATTGTGAAAACATGTCCTAAAAATCTTCCCATTTGCAAAGAAGGAAGAAAACAGAATAGTTTTAGGCTGCCTGGGTGAATGTCTTTCAGTCAGCTAAAATTAATGAACCTGGTAATTCGTCATCCTGTTACCTGCAGGATACCCAGGGCTATTCAGCCAGAGCCTGGATTAGTCCTATTCCACCTGCTATTAATGTGATAGAACTCAAAAGGTTTATGAAGGTTCACAAATATTGCTGATTTGATGTTACCTTTGCTGCTGCCACCTCCTCTTGCACACATAGTGGCACATGGGTGTCTAACCTCCATTGAAATGTACACAAAAGACTTATTTAGAGAAGCCTTTTCCTGGCTGCTGAAAAGATGTGTCTTTGTGACTAAGTTAGGCTTTAATTTTTAGCTGTTTGTTGCATAGTTACTCAAATTCATGAGAGATATTTTAGGTGATATACTCAAAGACTGCATTTCCAAACCAGAGAATCCAATATATTAACTTCCTGTCATTGCTCCCATTACATTTGAATTAGTTTACTCTGATTTCAGCAAGGAACTGCCAGGTTTTTTAAACTGTCAAAAATGCAAAATTAGAATATTCTGACTGTGATTGCTACCTAAGGATATATCTGTTTTCTTTCAGGTCTCTTCCAGTACCTGTTTTTAGGTTATAAGGTATGATTAGGTTATAAGGTGGTTTTACATGCTGTGCATAAGATTGTGTAATTGTCACTCTTTGTAGCTATTCCCTTGGAGTCAGACCAGATGTTCTAATTGGTCTGTAGCCTATACAGTTTGGATTCACTGGCCAGCTTAGAGCAGATAACCTTAAACCCAAGTTGTGTTGAAAAAGGGAGCCCACCATGGCTCAGAGGAGAGCAGCAGGCAGTGCTGGGTCAGTGGGGTCAGTGCTGGGGCTTGATGTGAGTGCTGGCATGATATGAGCAGTCAGGCAGCCTGACTGGGTGAGCTGGGTCCCTGTTCCTCCTGGAAACCTTGGCAGGAGGGTTGTATGGAGGAGGTGGCCAGAGAAGGAGAAACTGATGTCATTGGTGACGTTGCTCCAAGGTGCAATAGGATTGTGGGCAGGAAACAACAGCAAGCCTTGTTTGAGAAAAGGATTCCTTGGCTGGCAAAGAGTCAGAAGCATCTCTGGGAAGAGCAGGTACTGTTTGGTCTCTCATCTGCCTCTTCCCTTCTTTGTGGTAATGGGTGTGCATTTAATTTGCGCAGTGAGGGGAAGAGATGTGCAATAGGTGGAAGCTCTGTTCTTTGGTGTTGATAAACTGAATTCTATTCTCCCATCTGAAAAACCACTAGGATTATGTACTCCATCACAAAATTGTATATTTGTTTTCTTTAAAGGGAACTCTCAAGGTTAGCTTTGCTTATTTAAGCACCGTGATCAAAGAGGGAGAGAATTCTACTGGAGAGAGCATGTGTATCCATGTGCAGAGAAACATCCTTGTGGGGAGTTCATGGGGTGCCTCTCAGGAGGAAATGGTCTTCCAACCCCCACACCTTCTCAAGGAAGAATGCAAGCAGCAGTACCTCTGCTGGGCTGCATGCAAGGCCCAGGGCACATAGAGGAAAGAGTCTTTTCCCTTCCACCATGGGGAAAAGAAGAAAGGCCAGTTCTCTGGGAGGCTTTTTTATTTCACAGATGGGCTGTACATCCCTTCTTTGCAATCCGAATTCTAGCTGAATATTAAGATAGGACTGCATACAGTTGGAACAGTACAGGCTTGCACACTGACAGATTCAGCTTGTTCTTTCCAGATTGCTAAAGCTTATTTTAAAAGGTCTTATTATTGGAGAGCTTCCATTGTGTATCTAAAGCCACTGATATCTTGCTGTCAATTAAATGAAAACAAGTTGCTGTTAACTTTTCAATTTAAGGAGGACCTCTCAATAAAAATATGTTTACCAACAGTTACACATATGGAAGTGTTTTAAAAATATTTTAAGTGCACTGCAATTACCTAAAGGTGTGAAATGAAGTTGCTTATGTTCACTGCGTCACAAGCAAGGCCTGAAATTCAGTGACTATCAGGGTTGCTGGGCTGTTTTTCCATATATATGACCAATAAAATTAGAAGCCTTATGTCTAGGCAAACTAATTTATATTTTCTTAGATTTAGATGACTCTTTCAGCTAGGAAAGCTATAGTATGGGTTTCTTGAGCAAATACTTATCTCTTTATCATTGCAGAGAAACATTGATATGTGAAGCACTGATGCACTGTTCATGCATTTAAACACTTATTTTATACCAAAGACCTGTGTATAATGCAAGAAAGTTTGAAAGACAACTGTGGATTTCTGAGAAAAGCCTTCACTTTTAGCTCAGAAAAATGTTACTGTGGTTTATGCAGTCAAATTGTAACAAAATAGATTCTGGTTTTGGTGGAAAATGCATTCACATGTGAATCTATAATTGTAAAAGTAAGCTTCCTGTGGTTCATGAAACTAAAATACTCGTGGGTGCAAAACTGCTATAGTTTTGTGCAGAAATAGAAATGTTGAAGCACATGTACTTCAGTGCACATGAATCTTGGGTTCACATCAGAAAAGCTGGTAAACTGTTTTTTGTAGCACGTCTGTTGTGGTGGTGCTGTTCTCCTGATACTTAAAAATGGCTTAGGTGACTCACTTGCAGAAAAAAAAAATGGGACTTGAAGCATTTCTAATAATGGAAAGAGTGACAAGGGAAAGTTATTATTTCCAAATCTGTTTAATTACAAAGCTCTTAAACCTTTTTTTTAAATGTACCAGAGCATAAAAATTATAACAGAGGGTTCACTTGTTTCATATATGTGACAATCAGTACATAAATTAGCTAAACCTGCCAAAAGACAACTCAAATAATACAGAATAACATATTATCAGTGGTATTATACCTGTGGGTTCTACTGGTCACATCAGTCTTCTCACTTCAGTTGAAATTGATCTTGAAATGTGTGTAAACTGAACATCTTCCAGTGAGTTTGAACAATAATTTTAAATACAAGTTAGAAGGAAAAAGCTTTGCATTTGTGCTATTTCAGGCATGCTGTGAGCTAGAAGTGTCTGTTCCATAAACAGGATCAGATATACAGTAAGAAACCTGTTTCTTGTAAAGTTTCACATTATCTACAGGTACATAATATTATCTTATATTTCATAAAAAAACAGTAATCATTTTCTCTCTTCCTGCTACTGATGATGTCAACATGGCTTCAGATTCCTTCTGCATTGCTGCCAACTCATTGCATGCATATTTTTGTACATCTCCCTACTCTTCTTGAGATCACTTGGTATCTGAATCCCACGCAAGGGGCCCCACTAAAATTTGTCAATAGCTCTGTTCCAGCTTGCATTGACACTGTCAAATGACTTTGGCAAGGTGAGTGAAATATTAACACAGAATTTTAGAATTGCTGTGGTTTGAAAAGACTTCAGAGGTAATTGAGCCCAACCATTAAGATGTCCAAAAAAAATCCCTAAGGATTGGTTTTCAGGTATTCCTAATTGTCATAGGTGGAATAGTGATCGAAAGGAAAAGCTTTCTTTCATGTAAATTTAGAGATTGCTCTTCCTTAATTTCCTCTCAGTGAACTTATTGCAGGTGAATCTAGAAACTTCTTAGTACATCAGGCAGAGACCTGTGCTTAGGAAGTACTGGTTGGAATTGAGACAAAGATATTCTGACATTTTTTAAAGTCCATTTCTATTGTATTTCTTGTAGGAAATGATAATAAGTCATCCAAGAATGTGAGGGCAGTTTGCCCTGCTGTTCCTCCCCTGTACTCAAGGTCTCTTTTGTTATTTGTGTTGCCATGCTGTGTCTAGACCCCAGCTGTGATCAAGTTCTCATTGTGTGAGGGACCATAGAAATGGATTGTATATCACAGTCCTTGGCACAATGACAGCACAGTTTAGCAGGGGAGGACAAAAAGGGGTAGCTAAGGTAACAGAGACATGCTGAGACTTGTGTAAAGTCACTCAGTGAGTGGCAGGAAGGAGCAGCCACAGGACTGTTGTTTCCAAGTTCCAATTGCACTGCAAAACTACTGACAGATGTTTCTTTTTAAAGGAAGACTCTCAGCATAAAATGCAAATGTTATTTTTGAAAATTGTTTTGCTAAAGAATCTTTAGAAATGGCAGGCAGAAAAGAAACTGAGAAATCCAAGATGGATCACTTAAAGAAGAATTAGGTCTAAATCACCTTGAAAAAGATTTTAAATAAGACTTGGACCACTTTTAATGACATTCTCCTAGTTACCAGAAAATTCAGTGGAAGTTTCCTGTTGTTTTCTTATATTTAGATAATTTAACAAACCCTAAACCCAGCTCTACACTGGTAGTTGGGTCATAAAAATGGTTCAGAAAAAAACTGCACTCACAGTGACTTCTTTTAAACAATATTCTATCAGTATTTTTATTAGAAACAGTATTTTCAGTTGGCTTGGGAAATGGAATAACATCAAAGAGAATCTGACCCCATATAGTAAATTTGAGTCTGCTTAACTTCCATCAATATGAGAATTTATTAGGAGATGGACAAATCAGAAGTAGAAAGAAACATAAGAAGCAGCCTTGGAAAAAAACTTACAGGTATGTGCCACAAGTCCACAGTTTAAAATGATGCTAAATAGACAAGAAAGTAGAAAGAACAGAAAGATGAGAATAGTAGAGTGGTGAACAATGTGAATGATACTCAAGTAAATGTTTATTGACTTTATTGATATTGGTATTCCCACCAAAGTCTGGTAGGAATGTATGTCCAAATATCTATATACTTTCCTAGTCATATGGGGTTTTTTCCTTAAATAGGTCCTCCAGAACAGCTGGGAAATCTGTCCCAAGAAACAGTTCAAGTCCTGCTCATTATCTTCATAAGTATTTGACTCATTTGCAGGTAGTGTCTTTTTGAGATATCCTGGTACAGAGGATTTAGTTTTATAACACTAAATTCTAGAGAAATTCTGTGGGATTTGAGTAAATCCAATATTCCTTACATTTTCAACATGAAATTTGACATTATCTAAGATAGATACAACATGTAATAAATTGTACATAATTTCGGTTGGAAAAAAAATACTTCTATAGACTCAGAGTGTTCACTGAAGTGTGTTGATTGCCCTGGTAATTTCAACTAAAATTATAACACCTTACCTGCTTAATTTTTTTGAATTTTATTTATATTTTTATCAATACAAATAAAAGAAAAGTTAATAGAAAATTGCCAATGCCATGAATTATGAGTTTCAAACTTGTATTCTACTGGCTGCTGTACCACCTGTTAATAAGTAAACCAAGCAGCAGTTGCCACACCACTAAGAATGACTCATTTCTGTAATGAATACCAATTAGGATATCAACATATTCAATATTTTTGTCCTCTCTCAATATTGCTACATTATTGCAAATTCATTTAAAGAGTTGTGTGGTAAAAACATTTATTTTACAGAACAGAGAGAATGAAATCACAAAATTACTTCTATATCTCAGAAAAATGAGTCTATTTCCTTGAAATAAAATGGGTTGATTACAAATTTACATCTTTCTAGCGAAATCTTAACATTTAGATTTAATTTTTCTTATTCAAAATTCAAATTTACATCTTTCTAGCGAAATCTTAACATTTAGATTTAATTTTTCTTATTCAAAATGAAGAAAAAACCCAAAACAAAACCAAAAGCAAACCAAAAACAAAACAAAAAAAACCAACCAAAAAGATCCCCCAACATAATTTTCCACCATGTGGCAGTGCTGCCTGCAGAGCAGTTCTTGTGCTAGGTACTTTACTGTCTCTCCCGTTCTGCTCTGAAAATGTAACAGTTCAGCAGAACCCGTCTTCCATTTTCTCCTCTAATTTTAGTTCAGACAAACAAGATAGGCCTGTAGGGATGACAGTCTTGCTATACAAAGGCAGGGGAACATTTGATATGAAAATGTTTTTCACTTGTCCAGTTAAGAGTCCTCATTAACCTGTAGGACTGTTGAACACAAAGGGCTAGGATAACGCACCAGCTACAAGTCTCATTTACCGAGGTGCACATTTTATAGCTTATACTGTTCTTCCTGACTACTGGTGAGCCAGACATGAACTTCTCGTGCTCTATAGCTGCAAGGCATTGTCTATGCTCGATGGATTTTGCAAAAAGTGAATCATGAGATCATCAGTCTCATCACAGCTCTGCTTGGGACAAGATCTGGTTATAGGATGCATGCAGTTACATACCTGGCAGCAATGACTTTTTGTTTTGGGTGCTGGGTCAGATCTTTCCTTTGCCTCTTTTAAGTTTGGTGGTCTTGTCATTGAAGAGGAAGGGCATGGTTGTTCCAGGATTTAAACTTTCAATATTTTCCTCTTTTCTGACCAACCTCTCCTTTGAACATATTCTATCATTGAGGTAATTTTCTTTGATTGCAAACACAGAGAGGAGAAAAAAAAGGGAGAAAGTAACATCAACCCAAGAGTGGAACTGTTCAAATCCTATGTATGATGCCATACACATAGACAAGGAACCCAAGGATTCAATTAATGAGCAGAACAGGTTTCCCTCTAGAGAGCAGCAATACCACCTAACCCACCAGCCAGCTGTCTGCTCTCCTTGGCCACCTTGTCCCCAGAGGTTCCTGGCGAGATGACTGACCTGCTCATTAATCATTTGTGAAATTGCTTGAGATATGAAGGTAAAAGGAGCTTTTTTGGTTCTCTGTAACTTACTGGGCTGTGGTTCTTGTGCATTAATAAGGCAGGAAGTGCCTGAGCTACCAGGCTGGACTCCTGAGAGCAGCAATGCAACCAGGACCTGACTTGCAGAAAAGCTGTTTCCTAGAGTCAGACTTTTCAAGGTGAAAAGAAATTGATACTTCTGTATAAAAGGATTTTCTCCCATGAAGACTTATAGAAAGTATAGACATTTGAATTTTATACCCTAGAGGACTTTTGAGGGGAGTGAGCCATTTCAGAGTCATGCAGTAAATAAATGGGAGTAAAGAGATCTGCACTTCATGAAGACTTTCTGACATACTCTGTGCTATGACCTGCCTCCATGAAGGTGAGAGAAGAGATTCTTGTTAATGGATTCCTTGGGGCAGATTAGAGTGAAACAATACCTAATGATTAGTGTGTGTAAATATGTATTTATATATTTGTGTAGGGTCTATTTTAGAACAGTTCGGTTGCAATGGAAAGCAGGTATGTATCCATTTTGGCTATTATCTATAGTAATATATCAATATGAAAGCATAAAAAACATTACTTAAGAAAATGTATAAAGAAAAGAAAGAAAAAGAAAGGATAAGAGCAGAAATCACTACCCATGGATTTGCAATGAGATTTGATTGTTGCTGCTGATTGAAATGATGGTCTTGTTCTGTCTTGATCCATCCCCCCAAGAAGCCCCCAAAACACAAAGTCTGATGGGTTAAGATGGGTTAAGCCACTCAGGCTGGATGGGAAGAATACCCAGGCACCTCCCATGTGTGGATGGGAAGTTTTACACTGTCTCTTGCAACAGCTCCTGGATCTGCTGCAAGGCCTTTGGATCACATGCAGTCCTCTGGTGGAAGGCTTCAGGAGGTGCTTCAGGGGTCCCTGATGGTTTATGACACTCCTCAGCTGCCTCTCACATCAGCACAGTGAAGCCAGCAGTGCCCCATCAGACCTCTGCAGGGAGAGGGGAGTTTCACAACTGAGTGCAGTGTCCCACACCTTGGAAATCTTGGCTCATCCCAAGCATTGTGCTGGTTTCCTAGCACATAAAAGTAAATATGATTCAACTTCACAGTGGCTTCCTGAGGCTTTTACAGATGATATATAAATAAATATTCACATTGCACGCAATGCTGACATGTTTGTTCAATGAGCACTTACTGCAGATGAGAGTTATATGTAGTTAAAGTGTGTATAAACCTCTTAAAGTGATGAAGGGTACTCAAAGCTCTCTGATAGCAAACCTATCATCCATAGTATTGCTTTAGGAGGAACCCCTACTGAGAACCAGAAGCAGGGTGTTGTGTGCTGGATAAGATGTGCATACAGAGTATTCCCTATGATTCACAGGGAATGCAGAATTTTGTGGCACTGTGAACTGCATGAAGGCCATTTATAGTGAAAAATAATAGAATCATAGAATCCATTAGGGTGGAAAAAGACCTCAAAGGTCATAATCTCCAACCATTCAGCCATCACCATCTTGTTCACTGTAGTGTAGAACTGTGAGCCAAAGACTCCTGAGTGTAAAGTCAGGAAAATTCTCCCAGCAAGGCACTCCTTGCCACACAGTAACCAAAGAAGGGAGATAAGGCCTCAAAATCCGAACAGAGATGGGGAAAAATAAGGGCTCTGTATGTTGCCAAATGCAAGATTCCTGGAGGACAGAGAAACCAGATCCCCTCTGGTGAGGAGGTGTATCTGCGAAACAGCTCACAGTTATGCATAGGCCAAATATCTCACAGAAACAGAGAACTTACAGGCCAGGAAGATTTATTTATACTTAGGAAAACCTTTGCATAAATCCAGAGTGAGAGGAAATTTTCTTCAGAGAAACACAAATGATTTATGAAAAATATTGCCTAAGGTTTACATGCTGTACTGTAAACAAATATGGATTTCACATAATTAATATAGGTGATATATTGATAAATTCAAAATGTACAGATGTAAAGAAGGACATAAACATGTCTGTTCTAAATTCAATCAAACATTAATTAAAGGATCCTGTAAGGTAAGTGAGGTTCCAGTACATTATTTTTCTAAAGGAAGGAGAAAGGACTGACTTTATAGCCAAGTAAAGCAGATGCTTTCCCCTGAGCCTCATACAGAGGCTTGAGGTGTCAAGAAAAAAATGCTGAGGTTTCTAAGAAAATTTGCCTACAAAAAACTTGTCTGTGCAAGTGTACAAGTAGTGCTCTGCTAGGTCTAGCAGTAGAGATGGATCCAGGAAACCAAGTCAGGTTATGGTTTTGAAGACCCTACGCTTCCTTGCTATGCAGAGCTGGGATTTAAATTGATCAGTATTTCTACAGAGAAGTGCTCCAAGCACTTAAAGGGTGGAGAACTTCATTTATCCTGGAGCAAAGAGTCCCTAGAAGGCCCATCACACAGAAGAGATTATTGAATTGCTGGTTGTTTAATTTGACAAGGGTAAACTATTTTGGAATCTATATTTTTGTTTGAAATGTAATTCAATTTTATGTTCAATCTCTAATGAATCTCATTTTATGCATAATAGGGACACTGTGACTAATGAAATATAAATGGTCAAATGAAAAGGCAGGTATGTTCTTCCTTTGTTAAAGGTTGATGCATGACCAGAAATACTACCAATCTGGCTGGACAGTTATAGTACAAAAATCACAACACTGATTACTTCAGAAGTGTAGTTTTGCATTCAGGCTGTGATCTGACCTGTTTTGATTTAGCTGAACTGCCCAAGCTTGAATCTGAAGTTATCTGGAGCATAATTCAGCTATCTGATGGCACCCCAAGTGTGTGATTAAGCTATCTGACCATCCTGTGCTGTTTTTTCTTCTTCTACTTCCGGTTAGATTAGGTTCTGTTCTAAATTCCGTTCTCTCATTCCTGCTTTTGATTTCCAGTTTAGTATAATAATAATAAATAATTACTTTCATTGCTTCTTACTCTATTACTGAAAATAATCCTTAAGATGTGTTACTTCAAATAGAATTAGTCAAAGCCACAGTTCTACCTCCTTCACTCACAGAAGCACTAGATTTAGTGTGAGCCTTGTGTTAAAAACTCCTCCAGGACTTAATCCTTACACCTGAGTCTTGGTTCACTCTCCTCAGGCTTTTGTTTCAGCTGGTTAAACGAGTGGGTTTTCTTTTGTTTTGGTTTTTTTTTAACTATTCTCATTTGCAAAGTGAATTTTCTTGTGTTGAAATGTGGGATTTCGTCACTGTGTCTGTGGTCCATGTACACATGCTGCAGTTTCAGCTGCAGGCATTGCTCAGCCCAGGTCTGTGAGAGGTGGCCTTTCTGCTCAAAGCATCTGCTGATGTCAGCAGTCGATCAAACAGCTGGTGCTGCTTGAAGCTGAATTGAATTCACCTTCTAGGATGACAAGAATTCTTACCTGCCATGCAAACAGATAAGGATTTACTGTTAGTACATTCTAGATACCACAACTCTTTAGTTTTCAATTTTTTTAATCAAGTAGAATTTTTTATCAAAACTATCTGTGAGGATGCAGTGGCAAAACTGTATCTAAAATGCAGATGATCTTTTAGGCTCCCTATGTGTTTTACTAACGCTTGAAAAAAGAATTAATTCTATGTGCAGTCTGAGTCATTTTGCAATGAACAAGCTGTTATTTATGTTTTAACATTTCCTGAAGAGACAATTTCTATAGAATATCAGGAAGAAGCCACAAAATGAATATGGAAAAAAACTGGGACAGAAACAAGTAGATGTTTTTTGCAATTGGCTATACAGAATAATTTCATAGCAAAAGGTAGGATCACATGCAGTCAAAATCGCTAGCTTTTGTGAGTTGGCAGAAAACGTAATTAAAATAAAGAAGTGACATCTTATGTGACAGAACCTGAGTAGGCAGCACAGCATTTATCACCTCCTGTTCACTAGCTTTTCTTTTTTAAAATTAGTGAGATTTATCTTATATGACGCCTACTCATGGTCTTGTTGGCATGAACAAAACAAAAAAAGAAATGTAGGAATGTAATATAACACCAGGAGTTACTGCAGCCAACAAAAATGGACAAATTCATCCCTGATGCTGTGAAATAGAACTGCACAAGAGTGGATACAGGCTCCAAAGTGTTTTACTTCCTGGGGTTGTTGTTTGTTTTTTAGTTTTGTGCTCATAAAATCTTCTTCTAAGTAAAGCTACAGATCGAGCTATCTTCTACAACATTAGACTTGGACTGAGATCTTGATTTCAGCTGTGTAAATTTGAAGTTATTCTGCCACAGTCAATGAAATCATTCTGGGTTTATACACGAAAGCCTTTAATCAGAATATGTCAGTGAGCAGGAACATGTGGCACCTGAAAATCAATGGTTGGTGCTGCTGTTTTTCTGAGAATTCTGACATCTTGTTTGATTGGTTTTCTGTTTCAGCCAGGCTGTGGACTGAGACCAGTCTTTCTATGAGGAGACATAGAATCTGGGAGGTTTTCAGAAAAGAAAACCAAACCAAATCAAACCAAGACAAACCCAACTTAACACAATTTAATTTTAGAATACTCAGTCAATGACTTGGAATGCAGGATGACATGACTTTAACAAAGAAATGAAGGAGTGCTGTCACAGAAATCTGCAGATAAGAGAAGCAGAGCAGGGAAGAAGTTGAATAATTTTATGCATATATTTATTAAACCAGAGCTTGTAAAAGACCTCAAGTAAATCTGCATGGAGTGGGTGGAAGGACTGGAAGCACGATCCTTAGAATAACTACATATACAAGGTTTTAAAAACCTACTTTTAGGAAGGCAGTGAGGTGAGAGAAAAGGGTGATCAGTATTCAGATTTTAATTTTTCATGTTGTTCCTGATGAGTCACTTTCCAATACCTACACTTGAAAAATGGTTCTAAATGTACCCCTCGGGTGCATGGAAGCACACACTTAATTACAAGCCAGGGTTGATACAGTAATGCCTCCTTAGTGAATGGGATGGAGGCCAACATCCCCTCCCCTCCCACTGTCCTTAAGATGCCAGTTAACACCAAAAGTCGAGGCAACCATTGCTTGCAGTCCAGAGAAAACAAAACCAACTTTTGTCCTTTTCTCCCCTCCTGCCTGGTGCACCTACAACATCTAGCCCGCAGTCACTTGGAAACAAACCCACCAAATCTGTCCTTGACTTTGTGTGAGGTTTGTAGGGCCCTTACATGCAAAGCAATGGCTGGGGCATTGTGGCTTGTCCTTTTTCAAGCTCTTTTTATTCCAGTGACAAATACCTGTGGTGTGAGTGAAGCCAGTTTGCCTGCACACAGAACCATGAACTGCACATCACATTCTTTGGTTTTTCAGTAAGGACTTAGCACCACACAGGCCTAGAAGAAAGGTACATGAGTGCAACACTGCTCCTTGTACAACATCTTGGTGCACATTGCACTGTGAAAAAGGAAAGGAGACAGGCTCAGGTGACCAGGTCAGTGCTGAGGAGTTTACTGTATGATTTCACTCTGCACTGAGTGCAGTGGGAGTTTTGGATGAATTATGACTGTTCTACTGTACAATTCCATTACCCTGTGCTCATGTTCTTGCCTGTCCTTTTCACTTATTAAGTGAGCTATCCTCAGACCATCTGTGTTTTTGTAGTAGCACCCTGCAGCCTTGGAAGTAAACCCTCATAAAAGCCTAGTAAAACATCTGTGACCATTTGCTAGCTATCAAGATATTTTAGGACATTAAACACTAAGCTGTGTGGATACCATGAGGCTGTGGAATGTGCAAGACTTTATCACAAAGTTTAAGGTGGCTGAATGTCCAGTAAGATCTGTTGTATAGCAGTGCACTCTTTTAAGGGCTATCTAGCAATGTTTTACTGTTGTATGTAAATGTGAGATCTATAACATTACATAGAGATCTATACATAGAGATCTATAACAAACAGCACTGCTGCTTTCCTACAAGTTACCAGTCTTAAAGTCATTCACATTCATTCATAATTTCATGATCAGGGTATTGGCAACAACAATGAATTTGACAAAAGAAAAAGAAAAAAGGAAAAGCATTTGAAACATCAAGTTATAAACTGACATGTCTCATTTAAGCAGTGTCACTTACAACCAAATATTTAGACTCCAAATCAGGATAATGAAAAAACATTTTCAGGAGTATGATGGAGCTTCTATCCAATTGACACTTGTACTTCTCTGCAGCTGGGGAGGATAAAGTTTCACAGAAGTATGAGCAAATTGACAGCCCAAGTTCCCGGAGGCTTGACACAGTTTGCATGGACAGTGCTTCAATCAGTGACATCTCTTACTCTTCTTGCTAAATTCTTTTGCTAATAAGAAGAGAGGTGAATACATAGTTTGTCACCTAGCAACCCCAGATGAGTGCTCTGAACAGCTTTGAATGAACAGTTGCCAAAGGATTCTTAAAAATAGCTGGTTTGTTTTGTTTGGTTTGTGCAAGTGAAAGGTGTGGTCCCCCATATGTGCTTGTGTGAAATGATAAGCAGGAAACTGAAGGGATAGTGACACAGAAGAGAAAATAAATATGGAATCATATGGTGTAATTGGCATGCATATATATAGAAAATCTGCTTCTATTCTTTTAAGTCAGCTCTGCATAAATTTGCATTACATACCTCAAGTTCCCTGCCTGTTCCATGGCATGCTACTCAAATTCTTTCCTACAGAAGAAATGGGAACATAGATACTTTGGTATGTTAAACAATACACCCCTCTTCTCACAAATTAGGAAAAAATTGGTTCAGGGATTGATTACTTGCTTACAGTAGCTTGTAAAATTGTTCATTCTTGCCTGCATTAGACTTCACCCTTGGAGTTTAGACTTAAATAGCAACTGGTAGCAATAATTGAAATTGCATTAATGGCAACAGCTGGGTGTATGGGACAAGGGTGGGTGTGGATGTGAAGTGGGGAGGAAGGGTGGCAACTATGGGCAATGACAGCTTTTGCATCCTGCTCTCTAAACAGTGCCATAGGGAGGGGGCAAGAGCCCTCTCAGCTCATCAGGTGAAGTCACACCTGGACAGGACAGGGTCACTGTTATCCCAGAGCAGATTGATGTCCTGCAGCAATTAAAAACCCAGTTAACCTTTGGGGACTGGGTTTGCTTAATACTCCCTCTACAATGACCAGCCCAATGATGCAAAGCACCCTCATGACCACTTCAAATGACCACCAACAATTCCTCTTCCAAAGAATTGTCTTCTAGTGACAAAACAAGCTGAGTAGTTTTACAAGGCCCTGCTGCCATCTTACATGTCATGGGATGTTCCTCTGAGAAAACGAGTGCAGTCATACTAAACCAACTTCTCTTTCTTTGGGACACTGTAACCCAACTTAACAGCTTGGCAGATTGTATTAATAGATTACAGTGAGCTCTCATTTTAAACTGGCCCTGTGCTGAGGGCATAATTTTTTATGATTGCACCCAATAAGGAACAGAGAGGTTGATTTCTTTAGAAATCCAAAGATTCTGATTTATCCAACCTTAAAAGCCAAAAGTATTGTAGCTGCTAT
Source organism: Anthoscopus minutus (assembly GCA_013399455.1). Lineage (NCBI taxonomy): Eukaryota > Metazoa > Chordata > Aves > Passeriformes > Paridae > Anthoscopus > Anthoscopus minutus. The sequence continues at coordinate 103,841 of VWYI01037618.1, read as the reverse complement.
TTATTTTTGTAACTGGAAACACTTCTTTCATTCATGCAGTGATTTAAAGCATAAAATTATTGCTCAGTGTAGCCACTTGAAGAATAAAGACAGCATTACAGAATGCTTCTGAATACTTTCAAAGCTTTCTTGTGTTTTTCTTTCAGTTTCCAGTGTTTTGTTTGAGAAATAAGAAACATGTTGTTGTGATGAAGCCTGTATTTTGAAGTCTAAACTAGAAGAAAAAATAAATTTTTACAGAAAGTGGGAGAGAGGTCAAATAGGTTGGCTAACAAGAAGGTGTCATTAATGGTTTTTGGTTCACTGTCTCTGGGGCAATCCATATCACAATGTAGGCTAGTTTTTATTTAATAATTGAATAAACCAGATCAGTTGTGTTCAGCTCATGCTCCCGTCTACAAAGGCCATTCCACACACTGCCCACATATTTATTGCAAGCTGAGTGTGTGTTGCTCTTGGCTCTAACACTGCCTGTGTGCGTGACATGAGTGTGCCCCTGAGCACAGTGCCAGGAGCATCCACCTCACACATGAGGAAGGGCACAAGTGATCTCAGGCAAGGCTCACTCTGGTCCCACAGCCTGGTGGCAGCCTAAGAATGCCAGAAGTTTGGGAAAAGCCATGACATGAAACCCAGAGACTGATTAAAGCACATTTCCTTACCATCAGGGTCTTGATGAAAAATGTGAGTGTGACTCCCCAACCTCTTTTTCACCAGAGGGAGAAAAGATTTTGGCTGGCTTGTGACAGCTAATAGGAAGTAAAATCTCAGCAAGGTTTAGGCAGTTTGCAAAAGGCTCTTAGCAAAATTATCAAAATAAATGGGAACTTCCCATAGAGGCAGAAAATGCTTACATCAAAATGTAACTCTGAAGTTACTGACTGGGTCCTTTCATGCATTAGAGACTGATAGTTTCTTCTGAAAATTATTCTGGGCTTTTCTAATGTACATTTTAAGGTCTAATCAGTATCCCATAGCAATGGTGTGTGCCTGGCAGTCTACATTTCATCTCTGAAGCTGATAATGGATCATCTGCAACTGACTGATGGCAACAGAGAGAAATGCTAATGGAAAGCAAGTTAGTGTGGTCATTTAACCATGTCTTTATACTGAAATATATTTCCATGTAAATGTGAAAAAAAAGTGAAGACGTAACAGTGAAAATCTAAATATTTTAAGTTGTCCAGTATATTAATTTTGTGCTGTCTTTTGGGTCAGGAAAGAGTGATGAATCATCTTCATTATTCTCTTGTGTTGAATATTTTTAATGCCAATTTTGCTGTTAATTTTAATATTTTCCCCTATTTATGTTATTATTTAGTCTTCTAACTCTAGTAAGCACTAGATTTCAGCTTGTCTGCAATTCTGCCATTATTTCAGAGTCTCCTAGTTAGCTTAAGTTTTTATCCTTTTTTTCCCCCTGCTCTAATACTTCCAGAGCAAAAAATGTTCAGGGTCAGAAGTCTTGTTTAATATTATTTTCCCCCCTGGTTATTTTATCAGGCTGCTATCAGACCTTGCATCACAGTCTCTTGGCAGTATCTTGCCAGAGACATTGTACTGATGGAACACTGTGCTCGTGTATGGATGTGACTCTACTAAACTGCACTTCAGGCAGTTTATCCTCCCTTCAGCCTCCAGTTTGAAAGGACCCCCAGTAGCATCCAGTGAAAGCATTGCCATGTGTCTTATGAAGAGATGTCACATTTTTAACTCCAAGCCCAGCTTTGGTTATCTGCTTGAATGGTTAGCTGCTCAGGGACCCTGAGTGTTGCAAAAATACACTAATTACCTGATACGGTACCTGTGCAGTTAGCTTGCTGTTTTGCAGTGTTTTTCTGGCCACTGCCATGTATCTGACTAGCCTTGCTAACTGAGCAAAGGATGTGAAGCCATTTTTTGGATGCAGTTTCTTGCTGTGCACTGGGGCAATGTGCTTATGGCCCCAAAAATCCTTGCTGTGGCTGGGGTAGCGGTGTAGCACTTCTGACTCTTGTCTGCCTGTCCCTTAGCTGTAGTTGGTTGTTGCAGCATGTTTTTGGTTACTATATTTGATTTAATTACTTTTTACATTGCAAAGTTGTAAGCAACCCCCTCCTCCATTATGTCAATAGTTTATCCCAGGTGTACCCGTCCCTCCCAGCTGCCCATCCACTCTGGAAACTGCCCCTTGTTCCCGAATGTTCCCTGTCCATCCCATGTTATTCAGTCTCTCATTGGTTTATGTAACTTTTTCCCTCCCACTGTGATCCTTTATTGGTTTATACTTTGGAAACCCCTCCTTGTTCTCCTCCCCTGAGTTTCCCTCTCATTCATCCTCTCCCGTTGCTGCTGCCCCATATATCAGTGGCTGTAGTGTAGGATCTGGGCTCTCTTGTGGAGAACTTTCAGGAGATTAAACCTCTTTGGAAATCCCATGAGAGGCCTCTCTCTCATCCTTGCTCCTGCCCTCGGTGTTTGGGTGTTCACAGAGCGTGGCTCTGAGCCAGCACCTGGGTCCAGAGCTCTGCTCAAGGCTGGCCCACTCCTGGTGTGAGTGCCAGAGACCTCATCTGCTGGGCTGGCCACCCCTTTGCTCTGACACCACATCAGGTGGTGCTTACCATCTGTAGCTCAGGTACAGCTACATCTGTTTGCTGTACACCTAGGTAATTAGTCCCTGAAATTTGTATCTTTGCGTAAAAATCCTTCAGTTGCTAATCCACCAAAAAAGCTAAGTGTACTTTTAGAAATCCTGGGATTTTACTTGTTTAACCAGTGGATTTAAAATTTTCAAAGCTAGCTATTGAGTTATGCTGCTAAGTCCTCTTTTTCATAAAACACAATACTGACTATGCATTCTCTATCAATATAATGTGTAAATGATGTTAATCCAGTATTTTGGCAGTTACATAGTGATAAAGCTTGTAGAAAATAAGAGATGAGAAAACACGGTCTGAATAAGGAACAACAGGCAAGAAAATAAGTGTTAATTTTTTTGCACATGAAGTGTGTGAAGTAATTTGAGGGATTTAGACATGAGAGCCACCTAAACAAGTACTCTGTCTTCAACAGCAACCAATAAAAAACAGAGAAAGAAAAAACCCCAACATGTATGGTATGTTTGCTGAACTTCCAAACACCCATGGCTTAGGAACCTCTTGTGATAGTGTCTTTTCATGCCTAGTAACCTTCTGTGCATTTTTCTCATCAGAAGACATGTCTAAAATTTTCTTTAATTTATGTAAATTTTCCAGTACACAATACCCAGGCACAATAAATTCTGAACTTAAAACACATATAATTCAATAAGCTACCTCTTTTTTCTTTGATCTGTGAACACTTTATTTGATCATCCTAATTTCTAAAGTATGATTTTGTAGACCTTTATTTCATCCATCTTGGATTTTGTTCTTCTAGGCTGAAGACTTCTGGTCTATATACTGTTTTCTTGTCCAGATGCCTTTTCTGCCTTGAATGGTGTTTCTGTTCTCTGCATCCTTCTCTGTACCTTGTTCTTCTGTGTGCTCCTGGAAACATCCTGGAAGCATATTGATGCCATGAGGGATTGCTCCTTGAACAAAGATTTCTCATTTCTGTATTAAATTATTCCTCACCATTCTACTTAGTGCTTTCTCTCTTTCTCTTTGTGGCTGTCATGAATTTTACATGAATAAGTTTGAATCTTAGGATTTTCTGCCATTTATAACTGTTTTTATTTTCTCTTGTGTTTGCTTGTACCTGTAATAGTTCTTGGCAGGTTACCATGCATTTCTGAAAAATTTTATTCCTTTTCTGTGGCTCTTTTTTCAAGCTGTTTGTATGTCTGGATTTACTAGGGCTGATCCAGAGTTTAGTAATACCTGGAGTGTGTGTGTGAGCCATAATCAACAATTTTAGGCTGCGGTTAAGAACGGTCCATTGAATCCATTAGCAAGGAACAAATGTGAAGTGAAAGAGAGAAATACTATAAAATTACTTCCCTATGAAGGCAAAGAAGCTTATTCCTGAGAAACAGAGCTAAAGGATGTACATTAGCAAACAGGTAAGTACCTGGGAGATATTGAGTAAAGAATTTTAGACTTGGTGTCGTGGTTTGACACTGTCCCAACGCCAGGCACCCACAGAGTTGCTTACTCACCCTCCCCTTCCACAGCTGGGCAAAGGAGAGAAAAGGAAAAAAAGGTTAACAAAAGCTTCATGAGTGAGAAAAGGACTGGGAGAAATATTTCAAGGGAAAAACAGGTTCAACTTTAGTTGCAAAGTGAAATTTATTACTAAAAGGATCAGAGGAGGATAATAAGAAGTAAAATAAGCCCTTAAAACACCTTCTACCCCCAGCCCCTCCTCCTTCCCACCGAAGGTGCAGGGAGACAGGGCATGGGGTTTGGTCAGTTCAGCATCGAGATTTTGTTCTGCTGCTGCAGGAGAGGATTCCTTCCCTGTGAGGCTGTGGGTCGCTCCCATGGGAGACAGCTCCCTGTGAACTTCCCCAGCGTGGGTCCACTCCCACGAGCAGCAGCCAAACCCCACCTGCTCAGTGTGAGCTGCCCCCACGGGCACACAGTGCTCCCAAAACTGCTGAGACGTGGGTCTCTTCCCATGGGGTGCAGTCCTCCAGGCACAGGCTGCTCCAGCCTGGAAGCAGGGCCCTCTCTTTCCACTGGGCCTCTCACGATCACAGCCTCCTCCAGGCATCCACCTGCTCCAGCATGGGCACCTCCTGCACAGGCTGGGGGTGGATCTCTGCATTCCCCCTGGATCTCCATGGGCTGTGCATGGATCTCTGCATTCCCTGTGGATCCCCATGGGCTGTGCATGGATCTCTGCATCCTCTGTGGATCCCCATGGGCTGCAGGGGCACAGCTCCATCACCATGGTCTCACCACAGCCTGCAGAGGAATCTTGGCTCTGGCACCTGGAGCACCTCCTGCCCTCCTTCTCCACTGACCTCGGTGTATACGTGTTTCTCACAAGTTCTCACTTCCTCCACTTCTCCAACTTGAAGCAAAAACTTGTGAATTTGTTTTGATTTTGTTCTTAAATTTGTCATCACAGAGGCATTACCCACCTCTCTCACTGGCCCAGTTTTTGGCAGGAGCACGTCCTTCTTCAGAGCCACCGGGGATGGGCTCTGCCAGATGTGGTGCAAACTTCCAGCAACTTCTCACAGGAGCCATCTCTGTGAGCCCTGTGCTTCCCAAAACTGGGCTGTGCCACACCAATACACTTGGCAATGTGGAGTTTCTTTGTAATGAGTTTTAGGGATCACTTCTCAGTATGGAGAGTAAGCAAACAGCAATATTTGATTTTGTTTTGGTTTGTTTTTACAGAGTAATCATAACTCAGACTGGATCAAAGATAAGTTTAATGAACTAGGGACTTCATTAACATTTTGCATTCCATATCTCATGACTGGAGTAAAAAGACTTTCATGTTCTTTGAGGAGAAAATGTGTCGGCCCTCTATAGGGCAGCCTCAGAATCCCAGCTGGGCTTGGTACAGCAGGGCCAAGATTATACAAAGCAAAAATAATCTTCATTCCTTCCACTTTGTCTGTATCTCTCCTTCAAAAAAGTTTAATGGTTCACATAATTGTGTAAGCACAATTATGTGCAAACTAATTTATATTTTATTATTTTTTCCCCTACACTCTGTAACTGCTGGGTTTGAATTTTTCTTACATTCTTACAAAAATAATATTAAAATATTATTGGTGTATGTGTGTGTGTATACTTGTTTTTTCTTTTTGGTCTATAGCTTAAACAGTAGAAAACATTTTGTTTTCCCTCTGTCAGGAAAGAGCAGCTGTTTTTGCTTTGCAGTTCAGCGTAATTTGCACCTGTGTGTATAGGGGACTGGGGGGAAGAGAATTCCCGTGAGACTAGATTTACTTTGCCACAGCTAACAGAATAGGAGGGGTCAGAATGGAGACTTGTTTCTGAATGAAATTGTCTTTGCAAGAAGTACCTCTTCAGGACCAGTTTTCACTCAGTATTTACCGCTGAGTCCTTAGTGGCAGAAGCAGCAGCCAGCCTGGCTTTCTGGAGAAATGCTGGAGGCAATGCAGGACCAACGATGACTTATTTTCACCTTTTACAACCTGTTCTCCTGCCTGAGAGCTGAAGTTGCCTACAGCCTAATGCTACAACATTTTGTCAGAGTGCAAATACAGAAGTGCTTCAGCCCTTCCCCAGCAAATCTGGATGACCTGACAACCTAAAGCAAGTCAAATCCCAGATTGTTATGCAAGAGAGAACATTTGTGGAGTTTACAATAAAAACTGTAGTGATCTCATGAAAACCCATACAACTTATTCTGATGGACTTCCAAAAAGAAAATTGAACTACTGCATTTCATAAATTTGTTTGGGTGAAGAAGTGAACTAGATGATTGGATCACTGCAGAGAAGCTGCTTTTGTGCCAACTGACAGTTGAAATTAGGTAGAAAATTGCTCAGAGGACTGGAATTTAGTTACACAAATTTAAAATTAAAAGAACATTTTGTACTTTATGAAGGAAAACATATCTGTAACATTTGGTACAAACTATCATTAGTCAGGGTAATTAAATTCAATGTTTTTAAAGATTAATAGATGTTTTACTTCAAGTGCTTTAGCTAGCACAGAGCTAAGAGGAAAAAAGTATTGCTCTTCTGTGTTTTCTACTTTCATGTGTTCTGGTACATTAATTTGCCAGGGTCAGAGAAGTGGCTGGTTGGGTGGATTTTCTTCATTTCAGGTAGTTTTCATAAGCAAATTACTGCCCTAAGGAGATAAACTCCATCTTTGAAAGTCATCTAAGAATTGAAAAGCAGAAGTGACTGAAACAGAGTTTTCAGTTCCAAGACAAGTACTGATTTATTATTTACTGTGGAAATAACCAGAAAGATTAAAAAAAACCCAAAAAACCAAAAACCAAAATACAATGGAAAACCTAATCCTCTCTCCCATGCTATTTGCAGAAGTTTTCATTTTAAGACAATTTCTTGACACCTTCACATAAAAAGAGAAGCTGCATAAAGCTGTTCTCCTGTATTTCTTACCTTCCAGGCTCATAGAGAGTCATGCAGACATCAAAACACTGAGGCCAGCAGGAATGATGTCGAGCCAAGCTCTACAACATGCCATGGGGAGATGGAGCTGTGACCTCTGAGACAGGGGAAGCGATTCTTGCAGTCAGTTTGGGGAAACTGGGATTTGAGAACCTTTTGGAATCTTCAGTATCTCTGTCCTCTGTGCAGTCAAGCAGGATCCCACAGCTGCTTGATAAAACCCTTATGAGCTCGCCTGCTTGCAGCAAATCCCAAGCACAGCAGTCAGCGTGTTACAGTGGAAGAAATAAGTTAACCCCCACTGGTGAGCATGTGGCCCTTGCTGCATGTGAGGTAAAACAGTTTCTCTGCTGTTTTGCTTTGTTTAAATCTCAGCTATGGTTTTTTATTCAGTTCTTATTTTTACAAAAGCATTGTATAAATATAATACCTCTGTGATCACTGACATTTTAAAAATGCTCAAAACAAGTTTAGTCTTTGTGAGGCTGAACGAACTTGCACTCACTCTGTCAGCTCTTGCAGTGGCATCACTTTGGCTGATGCCTCACAGAAGTATCTGATTACATGAAGAAAGTCTCAAAATGGTGATATCCCATTACATGGCATCATGTACTCCCCACAGACATATGGTAACTGGCCAGGTTTCTCCTTTTACTTGAGAGCTTGTACTATGTCAAGAAAACCCCAAAACAAAGCACTTCATGGAGATACATGATAGCAGAACAGGCTTTTATCTCCATCTCTTAAAGTGTTTTTAGAAGCCAAGCACAAACTATCCCGCAGGATAGCAGACATAGGTAATAAGAAGAAAAATTTCTGCTCTATAATATTTACTGCATAAATTAGACCAGTAACAGTATGAACACTGACAATAGGGCATGCTAGATAAGATGAGGTGATTGTGATAAGTGCTTTTGAAATTTTATTAAAAATTTTATTAAAAGCAATTTTATTAAAAAAACATGGATCTTATTTTTTCTGATAAATAGCTTACTTGGTTTTGGTTTGGGATTTTTTATTTGTTTGTTTGTTTGTTTTATTGTTGTTGTTTTTGTTTTGGTAAAAGCCCTTATTTTTCCCTTTTTACTTTTAATGGGCAGGCAAGAGAGTGGGAGTAGACTGCTACAACAGAAGTGAGCAGAGGAAAACTTCTGCAGAAGCAGTAGATACAGGGGGATCAGATCAGGCCACAGAACTCACCCTGGCAAGCGGAACTTGTTCTCACACAACCCAGTCTTGTGAGCAAAAAGTCATTGCATTTGGAGTATTGCATGTTGATGCCTTCTGTATTTGGCCCTCTAACAGTGATGAATTCAGAAAGGAGTCAGGGAAGTGTGTGCAGCAATCTTGTTACAATGTCTTAAAAGAACAGATCTCCCAGCCCAGAGAATCAGCAAAAGAAGGGACAACAAAATATTTGATAGGACATAGGTAGCATTACTTGGAATCAGCCCTGTTAATCAGTTAGGAAGTGAAAAAGAGACAGCATTTGAGATCTGAACAGCAAAATCACACAACAGAGGATTAATTGTTTTGAACATTGGGTATGGAGAGAAAAGGTACCTGGTTAGTAAGCGCCAGTCTATTAGGAAATGTAGGAATTGTAAGTAGCATTTCCAAAGTGATGGAAGTGTTAGCCAATTAATACCTGCAGATAAAATCTCTGCACCGAATTTTAAATCAATTCACCTTAGTAGAAAATGTGTGAATCTTGAAAATATTTTTATGTAGGCAGTTCTGAGAGTGAGATTGAAGCTGTGTGCTCCTTATCTGACAGAACAGAAGGCCAGTCACTAAAAGAGGTGAAAATTGGTGTCTCTCTCATAATTCTGAGTATTAACATTTTTATTTTAAAAGATTTTGGAAAGATTTAAGAAATAAATTTTGGTCTAAGTACAGAAGTTCATGCAAATTAAAAAATGACAAATATTTGGTAATGAAGAATAAAAAAAAAAATCAGATATTAATTTTCACCAAAAAATGGAGATAATTGTAACAGAACTTGCCAAAATAGAGGTGTTTCAAAATCAACATGCATTTCCAAAAGGAGAAATTTTAATGATGGAGCACTAGTGAAGTAAGCATGCGGCTGAAGATTTTTTAGACCTCTGAATTTAAAACTTCTTCTGGACTTGATCATATTCCTGCTGGGTTCAGTAAGTTTATTTTGACATTCAGAGCCAAGGAGTGGGGGAGAAACCTGTTTGTTAAAAATTATTATTATGGAGAATCAGAAATGAATACTCATTACTGGACTCTGGGAGATTAGTCAGCAAGCAGCAGGCTTTGACCTTGGAATGCAAAGACACAGGAATGTGTGGGAGTCAGGGAGAACTCTGTCATGGCTTGACTGACATCCACCTACTCCTGTAGATGTGTCTGAGATGCACATTCTGTCTTCCTCTGGAAACGATCTTCTGGGAACTTGTTTTCTTGGAATGCAAAGTCTTAAATTGCTCTGGAGGAAAGGGATATGCAATGAGGAGCAAATGGGAAGTTTATAAGATTATTCATGTTACACAGCAGCCAAGAGACAGAAAAATACCCATGTAAACTATTATAACTTCAGTAAACTCCTAATGATTGACTGTGACATTGATTTTAATATGTAAATTAAGGCAAATGTGTTTTAGTGTCAGGGGAGAAGAATGAAAATGAGAATCAGTTATGATTAAAAATCCCATACTGTGGCTGGGAAGGAAAGGTATTCCACTGTCAGTGAGAGGTGTGGCTGACAGAAATGTGTAAAGAGTGCAAATGAAGAAATGTGTTTTGTAAAGAGGAATGAGGCATGGAATGAGTGCAAAGAGGAAAATGTAAGAATTGTCTTTAGAGCAACATATATTATATTGGTCTGTGAAGTTAATAAACTTAGCACATGTATCTGTAGCCTCCTTGTACTCTATAGAAATCAGTATTCAATTAACAAAATACAATGAAAAAAAAGGTCTTTTAATTTTCTGGTTTATGTGCTGTAACAACTCACCTAAATGTTATTGGTTCCTATTAGAATTTGGATATATTTCCTGAATTTATTATGCTGCCCTGAAAGGTTGCCAAATGTGAATTTCTGCAAAGTGAAATTAAATTCGGTTGGTTTCAAATATATAAGTATATATAATACAAAAGTAGAAATATCAGGAGTAAGGTTCTTTTGGTGTTACTGGAATTATATTGAAGAATTTGAAGCAAATATAATAAAATAATAAAAAATGTCTTTCATGACATGATAAATGGATTACATAAAGCACCTCTATAGGTTTCAATTCACCTTCATTAACTTGAATCCTGGTTAGGCTTCAGCCTCCTAGAGGCAGAGCAGAGTCTCCTACATTCTGTGACGGGACAGTCCTTAATTCGGGGCTGCAAAGGCTGTGCCTCCTTGCAGCACTGAGAAGGCAGTGCCCTGTTTGCGCATGGCCACTTGCACAGGGCGGGCTTAATTTCCTTCTCCACTGAAAGTCAACAGGCATCACTTCCAGGTGAGAGAGAGAGGAGCACTTCTGTTCCCTCCTGCAGGACACTGTGACTATGATGCTTATTGCATTTGTGGCTAAATACCACAACCTGTTCCTGAGAATGAACATTTGCCAGGTTGATGGTGACTGCTGTGTCAGGGTGATGATTCCAGCTAAATATATTGTACTTTTAATGAGATTTTTCTATTACCAATAAAAATCACCTTTACTGATTGTAGGGTGAGAACAGAAATAACTCTTTAAAAGCTTTCAAAGTCTTGAGCGCTGTACTGCTCTAGAAAAAAACAATCACAGAGAACTTTCATGTTGGAGCTAGGATAAGGGAGATCTGTATTTAGACTGTATATTCTTAAATAATTTCTGGGTTTTTTTTGTAAAGAATCTGTGTTAGTGAAGGGCTGTCATAGAATCACAGAATGGGTAAGGTTGGAAGGTCATGTTGCCCAATCTCCCTGCTCAGGCAGGGCCATCCCAGAGCACATGGCACAGGATTATGTCAACAGTTCTTGAACATCTCCAGTGAGGGACTCCATAGCCTCTCTGGGCAATCTGTGCCAGTGCTCCATTAACACATTGCTGCACATCTAACATCCAAGATTTATAGCTTCCCTTGCTACATTTTATGTCACCAGTGGGACTACATATATTCTGTGGCATGCCTTTCATTAATTAGGCTTTATCTATTTGATTTGGGGACAGAGGAACTTAATATATTATTACTAACTAATGAGCAGATTCTACTTTCTGATGATTAAATTTTCAAAAGCAATTTGAAATACAGATTGTACGCTCTTCACTGGGAGACATCATCAGATGGACTTCATTAATTAATCAGCAACATTCACTTCACAGCATTGCTATGCAGGTGCTAGAATAAAAAACTATTATTTGAAGTTGTTTTTCACATTTTTCATTGTTCCATAGGAAGATGGCCTAAGACTTGTTTTCTCTGTGATGTTAGCTCTACTTATAACTCAAATCCAGTACAAAAGTAAAATGCCTTACCTTGAATACGTGCTAGTATTTCTGGATTGAGCTATTAATCTGACTCACCCAAACTGATCTTGTGTAGCTGATTAGATTGTGTTGTTGTGGACTGTATCCGTGTCAGTGCAGCCAGTCATGTGCTGGTTTGCTGTAACTCCTCCCTTCCCGATACAATAAGACAGACAATTTCTACCCTGATTCCTTCTTGGAACAGAAAATACTGTGGCTCAGCTTTTTGCACCAGATAAACTTGTGTGTAATCCCCTTCAGAGATCCTTGTGCCAGATGCAGCCAGGGTAGTGCCTTTCATGGGCTCGGCTCTCTCTGTGCTATCCTGCAGTGCAAATTTACAAGCTAACCACTGTAGTGAAGCCAGACTCTCCACCTCTCCACTTTCTGCTTCCTCTAATGTCTGAAAAAGCAAATAATATCCTTCCTTCCTTCCTTCCTTCCTTCCTTCCTTCCTTCCTTTAGTTCTGACTGGCTGTACTGTTTCATTTTTAAGAATCTCTTTCTGCTGTAAGACAGCCTGTCTGCATGAGCAATAGGAAGGATCTGTCTTCAGTGGCTNTCCTTCCTGCCTTCCTTCCTGCCTTCCTGCCTTCCCTCCCGCCTTCCCTGTGCCGTGCCTGTTGGAGGGCAGTGGGTGACACAGCAGAGAGGGTGAGGCACAAGAGCAGCGCGGGGTAAGGTCAGTCGTGGGGTGCCCCTGTCCAAAACAATGGCTTTGAGTCCTGGGAAGGTGGACCCCGCCCCTCTGCCTTGGGGGAGGTATTCTCTAAGTCCGAGAAGGGTAAAACTCCACCCTTCCCCTGTAAATCCCGCCACTCTGCCCCTGTTCAGGGTTCTGTGCCTTTGGGTTAAGCTGAGAGTGTTCCTGTGTTGTTGACGCCCCAATAAATGGGTCCCTGGACTTAAACCAGCAGAGACCCGTCTCGTTGTGTCTCATGCTGGTCACCAGAAGTGAAGTAAACAATTTATGTCCATTGAGAATTAAGCTAAAGTCTCTACAGTTTGAAATTCTCCTCAGAATGTGCTTGATTTTTTGACAGCGACAAAGATATCTTCATGGAGATGGCAGAGATCACTCTGACAGAAAAGATTCACTTGTGTAGCTCCAGGAGGGAAGGATGAATGTCAGGATGAGTTGTGTTCTGCAGAGAATGGCTTTTAGGCCCTGAAATGCCTGCTTCTTAGAGCAAATTGGAACAATATCAGGAGAACCAAGTAATGAATTATCCTGATCTGGGACTGAGTCTGAACATTACTGCTAAATAGCTAAGATACAATAATTATCACAATAAGCTCAGATTTAGCCCTTTCCCTGCAATAATGCAGAACTACATAAATATCAAGAAATTACTTCAAAGAAATGAAAAGGAGCTGCCAAAAGAAAAAAAAAGTTTGCAGCATAACATGGTGATTGCTTAAATATAATATAGTGGAATGTCAGAATAAATGTATTCTACTTATGGAAAACGAAAACTTGGAAAGTAACTCCAAACATGTCTTCAAGTTAAACATCAAAGGAAGGGGGGATTACTGGGAGTTAAGAGGCTAAAATGAACATCACATTCAAATGGAAAAAGAATGTAAGTTAAATGTAAAATTAATAAGGGAGGGAAAAATACTTTGGGCAACAATTTTCTAAAGAGATAAAAATTAAAAATATAGTTATTTGTCAAACATATTAGAAAGCCTGCCAGAAAGACTATGAGGCCAATAGATGATCATTGTTTAATAGCAGTTCTCACAGGGTAAAAATGCAGAAAAATTAAACCAATTCTTTTCAGTGAATGTCACCACCAAGAAGATGTTGAAACCAGAGGGCTTTATATTACAGGGATCAGAGTTTGAAACAGAACTTTCTCAAATGAAAGTGTCAAAAGAATAAGATTTAGAAGACATAGAGTGAATGCAGATAATTACCAGAACCAGGTGCTATTTATTAGGGATCCCCGAGGGAACATAAATATGAAAATGAAAACCTTCAGCTATGCTATAGAGTCTATTGATTAAATCAGTAGTGGTACTAGATGAGAGTGAAATGGAAAATATAAATGTAACTTTTAAAAAGGATCAAAGTAGGACAGGGAATTCAGACAATCTATAAATTTGGTGTTGTGTGAACTGTTAAAAAACATTCTAGGACTAATAGACAAAAGGGTGACACCAGTATAAGGAGGGAGAACTGATACAGCTTTTGGGAGGGGATTAATATTTTTCAAACCTATTTGGGTTTTTTCATCATCACTGAATACCCTGCAAAAGTGATCCAGTTGATATTCTGCCAAAAACCCTTTATTTCACGATCCTTTGCTGAATTCTCTGAAAAAAATTAAGTTGTGGCAAGATGGGGAGAAGGTCCTCTGCATGTTAATAACTGTTTAAAAGGTAGGAAATGTAAAGTAGGGATAAAGAGTCTTATTTCACAAGGGAGGAAGATAATGAAATTCCTTAGGCATCTATGCTGAGGTATTCACTGTTAAGTATACTAATAAATAGTTATATGTGGTATAATTGAAGTGTGTGTGCCTGTATAAAACACATATATGTATACTTATATCTGATCTTAATATTCAAATACAGATATAAGGTATTTGAATATTAAGATCACAACATAAAATGAAGTTCATATTCTATATCTACAAATATAAGTAAAGAACTGAGGAAAACCTATTGTGTCTGTACACCCACACCCACAGTGAGATCAGCACCATATTATCATGCAAGACAGAGAATCCAGAGTCACTGGGGATTGTTCTCTAAAAGCATTGGTTCAGTGCTCAGCACAGCTCAGGAAAAAAACCAGACAGAACATTAAGAAAGACTATTGGGGGGGAAAAGGTGGTGTTTACTATTTTGCTGTCTATGATGATGTGAATAAGCATAGTTCATCTGCATCGTGAGTACATTTGTGGAGGTCTGAGCATCATTTCTTGCATTTCTAAAAAGGTTATATAATTATAAAAACACTATAGATCTCTCTTTTGACATATATATACACTATGTGTTATTTATATAATGTGGTAGGGACTGTTGCTGTATAGAGCAGATCCTATAGGAGGAGAGATCCCTGATAAACTTCAGGTAGCAAGGGAGAGGGTTGAGAGGACAGCTGTCGTTGTTGGGCAGCAGATTTCAGACATGTAACTTTTCATTCAGGGTAGAATTAGCTTTGGGCCTCACTGCTATTAGTCCGGGCTGAAAATGTGCGTGGGTCCAGTGGTTGCAAAACCAGTATATGGAGACATGTCAGTTGAAAGCTGTGGCCACAGTGCCACAGCAGAGTCCCTGCATTGACTGGCACTGCTCTACTCCTGCCACATCCAAGCCAGATGTCCATTTTCCCCTGGCCCACGACCCTCTTGTACTGGCATTGGAATACACCTGAGGCTGTTTCAGGTCTCTGAAATACAGCACCATTAGTCTCTTTGTTGTAGGGTTACTGTTCTGTCTTCTTTTGCTGGTCTGTGCCAATACCTCGATGAAGGGGTGGACAGGATCATATTGCAGGGGAGCTCAGTGGTGTTTGTGTTTATATTGGCTCAATCTGCCTTATACCTGCACCCTGAGGTGAGAGAGGACATGGAGGAAACTTGTCTGTTCTTCTACTTCTTGCTGAAGCATTTTGCACAGGCTCTTAGCAGGGGCGGGGTGGATGGGGTCTGGTTCAGGTTGCCTGTGCTCATACTGCTTGTATTGGTTTGTTGGTTTGTTTCTGTTAGGTTTAGCTTCCAGGCTGCAGAGAGGGAAAGTCAGACTTTTTTCTCTTTCTCTGAGAGACAGCTGAAAGGCTTGGATATTAATTCTAGGCCAGTGCAAATAACGGTCCTAGAAAGATTTCATAGAGTTCTTTTTCCTCTTGGTTGTTTCATCTGTGGCCATAAGGGAAAAGAGCTTGCAACGTGCTCTCAGACTCTTGTATAAACATAAGGATCTACACTTCCACATTTCCTCACATGGCCCTGACACAGTTAAGCATAAGAGAACACATTTTGGGTCAGATTTGCTTGGTCTTAGGAGTTGTGTCTCAAAACTCTGACTTCATATCTCAGATTCGCTGCCCTGAGAGAGCCATTCCTGCTTGCTTCATGCCTGAGTGGGACACAACAGTCCTGCACAATCCTGCTTGGGAACAGGATTACTTAAGCTGAGCTCCAGGCTTTGAAGTCATGTACCACACACAGGGAAAGGTGGACCCAGCTTTACTTCATTTGTAACCCAAAATAATCTCACAGACAGCACCCAGCAGGTAAATATGGTTTGTAGAAACATTGTAGACTAATCTAATAATGACTAGCTTATGTTAAATGCATATGTGGGAAGAAACCACACACTTCACTTACAGGTATATCTTCAATTAAAAACTGAAATGGGAATGTATGGAAGAGCTGCCTATTGAACACTATTCTCTCAACTCTTCTGAGACCTAAGGAAATTCAGAAACCTTCTTCAAATTCTAGGTTTCACAATTAAATATATACATAAACTTAAGTATTATGATCTTCTCAGGCTGACAACTCCAAGAGGAAAAACTGATGCTTTGCTTGCAATATAGTGGTTTAATATCAGCATCATCACTCTATCTGTATTAGAGCCAAAGTATTAATTTCCCAGCCTTTGGAAAATCATAATTTTGCATCATTAGGTGCTGTTCAATACAATAATCATCTATTTTTCAAAAGCAGAGAGGCTTTAAACAGAATGAGGGAGAAAATGAGTGTTTACACAGGCCAATCGATTTGTCTGAAACCATGTACACCTATTTCTGTTCTCTTGTTTCCATAAATAATAGGTTGACAACTTCATGGTTAGCAGAAGAAACGTGGCACATGTGAATGTCACAAATAAATTCAAAAATTCCATGTTTTTTGGTGATGAATAGCTCAGTGTAAAGTTCTTATTGTTCTAAATAATACTCATAATTTAATTTTCCTGATGCTTTAAATGAACCTGAGGGTATTGTGACAAAAAAATTGGAGGGAAAAAAAGGAAAAGAAAAAAAGGTGAGTCTGCTCATACCTCCTAAGCTGTTACAGCTGCTACATGTTTAACAAAAGGCTTCCTAAGTAAGACAGGGTAATTTGATGGAAATATTTAACTGATTTTTATTATTTGGTGGAAAAATCTAACTGATTTCTGTTACTTACTGTATCTTATACCAACCCCAAGTGATGGCTTTAATACAGGAATGTGCTTTTTCTAACTGCTCTGTGTGGTGAGATAGGGACACTGAGCTTGACTGTTGCTCATAGAAGAACAAAGCCAGATTATAATGCATTCTATGATGAAGGAAACCATGATAACATCACCTTGTCGTCACACATTAGTAATCTTTGGCAAGCAGTTTCCTCTTTTTGATCCACTACTCCCAACTGTTTGGTGGTGGATCTGTGGATTCCAAATTGGGAGTGAATGTCTGATTGAAACCAGACATGTTTTCCTTATCTTCCTGGATTCCTTTGAAGGGAAAATATTCTCTGTGTGTGATTCTGTGTGGAATATATATTTTTTTGATACCCAGTGCACTCGATTTATTTCTTCATACATTTTCATGCAAATTTTTAATGATTAAAAATCATTAGCTTTCTACAGAACCATCTGGAAATCAGTAAGAGGGATATGGGACTGGTCAGAGAAGGAAAGAACAGAGCTGGCAGCCAAGGGGGCCAGAGCCCAGGGCTGGGCTTCTGCAGGGAGGCCAGTGCAGTGGAGAGATTTAATGAATAGTCAAATTTCAGAATGAACAGAAATTAAATTTTCTGGAGACCAAGGGGCTGTGCAGTGCTTGAGGCACTTCAGAGAGTCACTGGATTTGGTGGAACCAGTTCTCTCAGCAGAGATACCATATAGGGGGAGAGACTGGATTGTAAACCTTCAGTTGCACTCTGAGGTAGTGGTTTTGGGTTGATAATGGTTAAAAATCTGTTTGGGGAGATGTGATCTCCTTTAAGAAGATGATCTACACAACTCCCGCTTAGAGTTCTGTCTGTCTTGGTGGTCCTTTACAAACTCGTCTTTGCAAGCACTGCTTGCCATTGCCAAATACATTTCACACTTAACACACAGATCTGATAGTTGCACCTAGAAAGAAGACATGCAAACTTATGATCCAGTTGAAATCCATCATTTTGAGTGATGTAGCAGGATCTAGGACTGCTTAGAAAAATTAGGCCTGTACAAAACAAAGGCACTGTTTCAAAACCTGTCACAGATTTTGTAAGACCATGGTATTAGAAGCCTCCTTTTTTTGGAAACATTTGCTCTGAGCGTCTTCTTAACACTGAGAACTCATGACATGTTCTATGAATGTCTTCAGAGAAAAGGTCTCCTGCTTTCTTCTTTGCCTTTTTATGTACTGAAACCCAGAGTTGTGGTATAGAGTTAGGATAATGATGAGATACTGTTATGCTTGTTGTAGACCAAGGTCAGAAATCTCTGCCTGTGAAATTCATAAAGATGTTTAGAAAATAAAGTAAACAACTTTTTATGTATACACAGAAATGTTTTACAGAACAAAACTGACTGCACACCATCTGTATTTAATTTTTGGGTAAAGCTCTTGGCACTGCTGAGCATTCCTAAAATCAGGCCCTCTGAGACTTCACTTATAAAAGCAAATAGACCAACTTTCAGTGTACAAAATACTCTCCTTTTAAAGTTATTTGTATGTCAAAATATCTCCATGGAGCCTAAGAATCGGTCTTCTCCCTATGTGTCAAAATGACCTCCACTGTTACTCAGAACAGTTCGTGATCACATCACCCTTGGCATTCTGGCAGATTGCTCATGTATAAAGGCACATCATATTTCCAGTCAATTTAATGTAGAGATTCTTTTACTACTGCAGGCAGCATTTTCATCTGAGTTATATCTGAGGAGAAACATCTACAGGTACCTCTTTTTTTCTGAAACCTATCTAGCATATCAGTGAGCCTGAGACAAATGCAACCCAAGTCAGAAACTGTTGCTTAGTGTTAAAATAAAATATTTTCTTAGAACTTTCTAAAGGTTGACACTGGTGACCTAGAGTGGTGTTTGTCATCCTGATTTTTGCAGTATTGATTGATTCAGCAGCAGATACTAGTTCTGCAGGAATTGTTCAATGTAAAGATCTAAGCTGGAGAAAATTTTGAGTCTGGGGCCTCTTACAAATCATGTCAAGGTTGAGTTAGTGATGGTAACACTGTTAGTTAGTGAGTGGTTTTGGCATTTTCTATCTCTTTTTTTAAACAATACCTTTATTATAAATAATTTATATAAGTTATAACATAAAAAGTGTGTAGCCTTTGTCTCTGATACTTTTAAATGATTATTCTCTGAGAGCAAAGTGAATATTTGGTCTCCTAGTGAGAAGAAGGCTACTTTCAGAACATGCCTTATACTTCCCATCTTCTCTCTTTTTCTTTCATCAGATGCATGTTTTGCATGATTCCCAAAGTGTTATTCGTAGAGATTAATGTGCTAATTTGTGTCAGGTGGTGCTAATAAAGAGCAGTATAACTTGCTGAAAGGTTATGCCCTGACGGTTCATTTAACAGAAATGAGGTTTATTATATCCCCTAAAATTAATTCAGGTAAGAACAACATAAAGGCAAATAGAGTAGGATATAATTTCTTTGTAGAAAGCACTCTGCGGAACAAGGGCTCACACGATGCCAGCCCTTCCTTAGGCTGAGTTTTTTACTGCTGGTGATGTCTGGGGGAGCAGGATGGCAGCAGGGGCTGTTGCCGGGGGAGCCGGGCTGCTGCTCCTCCGCTTCGAGCCCGGGCTGGCTCCGCAAGCTGCGCTGTCCGATCGCGGCCGGGCACGGCTGTCACTGCTGCACGGGGGGCGGCTGCTGGGAGCGCCGAGTGGACACAACCCTTCCGTTTAATAAGCTTGTTTGACACCAGCAATTATCAGCTCACTGCTGTCTGTGAAGTGTTTTCCCTGTTCCAGCAGCCGGGGTGCTGTTTTCCCGCAGGCTGCAGTGTAAAGATTGGATTGCTGCGCGTAGCGCTGAGACGCTGCGGGCTGAATGGTAACTGCGGCAGGCGGAAAGGGCGATCCCCGAGTGCTCCCGCGAGCCTCGTTGTTTTATTTATTTATTTGTTTGTTTGTTTGTTTGTTTGTTTTCCCCCTCACTGTTCGCCCGCAGGAGTCTTAGAGCTGGTGCAGCATCAGCAATCACTCCAGGTCAAGCCGCACCAGCCCGAGTGCCAACCTTCTAACAGATTCGGATTGATGGATCCAATTATGGGGCTTTACAGCCTGTTTAGCTTTGTTGGTGCTCTTATTATTGTTATTTATTCCTGTCTGCGTTTAGCTGCGCCGCAGCCCATATCAGGGTGATTAAGGAGGTTCCTTTGGATAACGTTCAGGCTCAACAATATAATGACAGGGATGCAGTATAAATTTTTCCTTTTGCACTTCCCCTCATCTGACAGTTGTTGGTGTGAGCCTATGGGTCTTGCAGGTCTCAGTATCCTTACTTCTTCACAGCATTGACTGCATTATATAACTTTATTTTTTTTCCCCCAAATCATTCGGACACAAAACAGTAAGGAAAGCATTTGTTTTATCTAGTTGTTAACCAGATAAGACATTATAAAATATATTTTCTCAGAAACAAGATAAGAATCTCTATTTACTCTTTTAAATGCTGCAATTTCTTTCTTCTGTCCAAACTTATAATTTAATGGCTTAGGGCTGACTCATAGTTTTCATATGCTTGGGACTGGCAAGAGAGACTATGTCTGTACAAAGGGCAGAGAAGAAGATAATCAGTTTTGTGGTGCATGCAGAAGAAGTCTGTAGCATTTAATATCTTTACCAAAATACTCCATGAGTCCAAGCAAGTTACAGTAAGCAAATTGTCTTTGAAAAAATTATAGGCTGTCTAATTGAATTTCCTACAATGGCTTCTATCAATCCTGTAGCATGTTCTGAGCTTGATAATTCAAGCTGGTGATTAATTGTCAGACATAAAGCAGCTGAGAGAATAGATATAGAGGCATATTATAGAAAATATTGCAAAGTTTTTCTTGTTGCAGCTCTGATTGTTACCAGACAGTTGTGTGAACTGTTAACATTCAAGTCAGAGAACATCTTAAGTCTGTCAGGAAAGCCATATTAAGGGAATTTAAGTAATGATGGCCTACTATTAGAGAAAAAAAACAGCTGGGATTTTTTTCAATTTTTCATACATGTATATGGTATAATCCTCTTCCTCTTCTTGGTACCGCTTTTCAATAGAAGTGTTTCTAAATAATAACTCTGATATTTTCTAACTACCTGAGATCTGTTCCTTATGCTATCATCCACCTCTAGATTAAAATACTCCATACCTACATAATGAAATTTATCTGTTTACTCAGTCCCAACATTAGGTGAACTACTTCAGTGAAAACTTGGACTGGGCCTAAGTTTCTCTCTGAAATTAAAAACAGGTGGTTGAAATGGAAAGGTTGGACTTTCGCATTTTTGTTCTCCTTTTTAGGTTTTGAATAAGAAAATAGCAAATCCAGAGAACAAACTGGCTAAACCTTTTCTGCATTTCCTTTGATGCATTACCTGACCCTGTGAATTATCTGTGAAGTAGATACCTTATCCTGTGAAGCATCTGATGAGAGGTTATTTTCTCCTGGGATCCCTCTCTGGTAGAATCACTAAGTTTGGAGATGTCAGGTCGCTATGATGACTATCAATAGTAGCACAGACAATCACGTATTAATGTGCCTAAGCAACTCTGAAATTGAAGGTGATTCACCTATTGCAATCCTGGAGAGCTGGCAGCTAAGACATAACCATCTGCTTCTTTTAGCACAGAAATACACACAAGTTTAGAGGATTGCTTGGACAATCTTTAGTCTTGTGGAATTAATCACCTAATGGGTAAAACACTTGATAAACTTTGATGGATAAAAAAGGGCAATATAGAAAAGGCAAAATACCACATACTATTTTCTCTTTAATGGGGTGTAGGGTGCATACAAGAATTGGACTAAGTTTTAGCTGTTTTGATAATGAAACGTGGAAATGAAGTAAAAGATGGTTTGGAATGTTTCATTAAAAAGCAGTATTAGGAGACTAAATGTTAACTCAGGTGTCCCTAGTTCTCTGTGGTAATGGGAACATGACAGTTTAGTTGACATAGGTGTTTGATCATTCTTAGCATTTGTAGATTCAAGATCTTCAAGCAAAATTAACGTCACTATTCTAGTTCTTCGTCTTCGTGTGATAGATTTTTTTACAGAAAAGTCCTTTCTCTTTGGTGTGATTGCAGTGTAGTTTCTGGCAAAGTTGGAAGTGTTGGCTCCATAATCTCACCCTCTAAATTATTTTGTGAGTATTTATTTAGCTATACTATCAAATTAGTAGTTTTCAGCAATAGCTCTCCAAAGCAGAATGGAAACAAACTTTTCACAGTTCCCTGGGAAAACTGTCTTTACACATGAAAATCAGCTCCAATGATTTCAAAGCGTCCCTCTTTTCAGAACTGATATAGTTGAATCTGTGAGTATCATGACAATCAGCACCAATAACAAGCAATTACTCTAGCATGCCAATCAGCAAGTCAGTTGCAGGCCAAGTTTAGCTAAGGTTTTTCTGATACAATATATTATAAGTCCAGAAGAGTTCACTTTTGCTTGCAATCTTGTGTTTCATTTACAATCAGTTCCCAGACATCATGTTTGTTGGGTTGTTTTTTATCTTGAAGCACAATTTTGGTGAAGCATCTCAGGTAAAACATCTTAAAAAGGAAAGAAGTTCCTGTGAGAGCAGGTGTAAGAAAAGAAGAATATGCTTGGGAACTAGAACCAGTTGTGTAAGATGGTTCTTCAACAAAGAATAAGTCATTATCTTCCTACTAAATTCAAATTCAGCATTACTCCTTGCCAGGCATCATTTCCTTAACATATCTCTTCATTTTTAAAGCTGACATATCTTGACATGATGGCAGCTGATGATAGGATTAGGAATGATTAGTCAAGACAGTGTAACATCTGAATAAAGCTTTGACAGGGAGCCTGGACCCAGCATGCTGATATTGCACAAGCCATCTTTTAGATACTCTATTGTGAAATATCCTTTTTGTTACATTTCTGATAAATATAAACTACAAGCTAGCTATTATTTAGTGGTTCTTCACAGCAACTGCTCTTCATGGGGTTTCAGCTGAAACATGTTCAAGCTGCCAGTAGGGAACCAGGACCTATTTCTGCGTGGGGAAGATCACAGTTTCTCAGCGCTGCCTTCCAGAAATAGCAGGGAAATTCATCAAGACTTTCTGTACATCTCTCCTTTTTTCCTACATACAAACCCATGCAGTCTTCTGAGGATAGCAAGCGAAGCCAGAATGAACAGAGTGATGCAATGGTCTGTGATG
Source organism: Anthoscopus minutus (assembly GCA_013399455.1). NCBI lineage: Eukaryota > Metazoa > Chordata > Aves > Passeriformes > Paridae > Anthoscopus > Anthoscopus minutus. The sequence continues at coordinate 80,967 of VWYI01037618.1, read as the reverse complement.
CTGGGGTGAGGCAGGACTGACCCTGCATCTCCTGGACAGCAGTGCACCGTCTGCTTGTTACATGTGAGTCCTGGAAGCCTGGCCCAGTTGCCATCAGGGCCAAACACCATGCCACAGGGTATCTGATGACACACAGACTCTGCCAGTTGTAAAAGATATCAAGGTGGCTGCTGTCTTACAGCAGAAATGACCAAAAATAGAGTATGCTTGGTCCAGGGTACTTGGCACAGGGGATGTTGAATGGAGACATTGAAGATTATAAAAATATGAACATAATACCTTGATGTCTACTGTTGGAAAATATCTCCTTCTAGGATTATGTAGACTTCCACCAGTGGGATATATAATTTAAAACATAAAAGCACCTGTGTGTGGAAAATGGAGTCTCTGTCAAAGATAAGCTAGAAGATATTATGTTCATGTGTGTAGTACAAGATGATGGGTTTATTTTCAAGTGTATTTTACTGCAAAATAACATGGTGGGACTTTTTTGTTGGTGTTGGGTTTTATTTGTTGGGTTTGGTTTTGTGGGTTTTTTTTGTTTTTGTAAATTGAGTTAGTTAAATCATGAGGCCATGGTGTATCAATCGTATCAGACTGGCTTACTTATCTTAATTTCAGCTGAGATCTAATTGCATACTCCCCTGCTGGACTTTGCTGAGTGAAGAATTTGCTTATAAGATGTTATGTACAGGGAGTTGTGGTTAAGTGTCAAGTAGCATCTAAATCAAAGTACTCATCAGGTTTTTTTTAATACCTGCTTGTCTGTTTAGGCAGAGATTCCGACTGCAGTGAGTCTGAGATGCTAAACCTTGGGGACATTCTGTTGTGTGTGGACTTCCTCAAAATCTCAGTGCAGGATGGATTAATCTCTTCTATATGTATGCAAAAGTGTGTGGAGACATGTGACACTGTCCCAGCACTGTATCTCCTCAGTGAGTACTGTGCAAGTGAATTTGAGCAGAGTGAGTTTGCACCAACTGAAGGTAAAGTGAGGTTAGGAACAAGCAAGCAGAAGTTTTTTTGCTTTCCCTAAACTCATGGACTTCATTAATGCCATGCAATGGGACTGCAGGGCCTTCTCTTCTAGGAACCTCAGTTCAAGTGGGAGCAGCACTTGAAGGTGCCACTGGAGCTGGAGCAAAAGGCAGTTTCAGTGTCTGGACTTCTGAAGGTAATGTTAGAACAGCTGCTTATCTGAGATTATATTTCTCCTGCTTAATCATCATCCCAGGTAGTTAAAACAGAACTGACTCCACTCTGTTATTTTAAAGGAGGGTAAAGAAGACATCCTCAGCTGGAGTCTAAACCTCGGTGGGGTGAGAATCCTATGAACTTTTGGTGACATGAGTGTGAGGCATCCTCATTGAGGCATGGAAATTTAAGGTGCCCAGGAAATGGCACCTAATATTTTACTGCAACATTTTAGAATTTGCATTGCTTTCTAAAACATCTTTTTGTATTTTAAAAGTTATTATTAGAAGATGCAAATTTTATATATTTAACAAAAAATCATATTTTAATTTATTATTTGAATTACCATAATAACAGATATTTTCCATGCTGTGGTGGCAGTACATATTTTATGTCCTTTACACATACCTAGGTGGATGTAAATATTAGTACAACCACACTGTTTTTCATATTCATCTGAGGATTCAAAGACTAAATTTATTCTTCATTATCCATGGATAGAATATTTGTAATAGTTAACAGCTAGATTAGTGGTCCAAACAGCAGCCATATGCATACAGGTTGTTTGTTGGGTTGTGGATTACTTTAGAAACAATAGATGAGGGACAACTAATTTTTCCAATAACTGATGACAAATGCAGACTGATCAACTTACTTCTAAAATATTTATCAAATGTACCTGTGAGTAAGGTACATTCTCAAAAAACAAACTCCTATAATGATGGGATTTATGCTCCTATTTGCAGCTTGGTGTTTTGGCTCTGCTAAATTTGCTCATGGTTTCATGTTGCTACCATTCATCATATTATCTCAGCAATTTCCAGACAGTAACAAGCAATTATAAATTCCTGGGAACAGGAACATTTGTGGGTTGTTTCATTACAAATGGGAACTAATTTTAAATAGCTCCTCACCAGTCTTTTAGATAGAATTCCTAAACCCTCAAGGATCCTTGAGCTGCAGACTCACAGCCACTCACTAGCGGGGCTCGTTAGAGTTTCCATCACTGTTTGACTCAGGCAGTTTGTTTTTCTTTTGTAGATAGGGGTTAAATATGGCCAAAGTGGAATTCCTTAGATACCATTTGTTGTATCTTTAAAAAATATTCCTGAATTAAGATTATGAGCAAGCTTGCTGATGGTAAGACTGAGTTTGTCTAACTTCTCTGGAAGCTCTGCTTGTGGATAGCTGTAAAGTTTCATCTTGACCTTTCAATATTTTCATTTTAGTTTCAGCATGAAATCTGGCAAGTCTAATTGACTTGGTGTTGCAGTTGCATTAGTCTAAGATTGCACCAAAAAGACCCCATAACTGAACTTTATGAGAATATTATCCTGCAGCAACACACAGGATCACAGAATGATCAAGTTTGGAAGGATCTTCAAGATACCCGGTACTACCATCAACCCAGCACCACCAAATCACCCCTAAACCATATCCCCAAGTGCCACATCCAGGTGCTTCTTGAACACTTCCAGAGATGCTGAGTGCACTTAAAGGGATAAACCAAGGTTCTCTTGCTCTAGGTAGACGCAAAGGTGAGATACCAGCTAAATGTCCTCAAGAGGTAAAAATTCACACCAAAGTTTACTGACAAACTATGGAAAATCAAGGAACTTTGGCAAATGATTCAGTACCACATAACAATGCTTATCACAGCATAGACTTAGCCCACTGATCATAGAAAACCTTTAAACCCGTTTGATACTATGTTCCATGAAAAGAGAATTGGAAGAAGAAGAAAGGAAGGAAAACAGGAGGATGAGAAAGATACAGAAAATCAGACATATAGCTAACAACTCCTGGGTTCCAGCTATGTAAAACCCCAAGATGCAGTTAAAGAACATGTTTGCCTTGTGGTCAGGCTTCTTAAACCCTTGGCTCATTCTGTGCCTTCCTCCCAGCTGGGACTTCAATTGCTTGGCCGCTCAAGGGCTGGGTTAGGTGACACTGGGGGGCTGCCTCTAGTGTGCCGTGACTGACAGACGCTGTGAGACTGGGGGGTATGAGGAGCAGGGCACTACCTCACCAGAGCAAGGTCTGACCCACTCCCTACTACACATTCCAAACAGCCCAAGATGTGTCAAACCAGATTGCTCTGTCCAGTCTATGACAGAAGTTCTCAAGCCTCCCTTCCCCCGCCCTGTAGCACTGCATGGGATTGTTGTGACCCAAGGTCAGGACCCAGCACTTTACATTATTGAACCTCATGCACTTGTCTTCCATCAGTACAGTCTGTCTAGATCCCACTATAGAGCCTTCCTATCCTCCAGCAGATCAACACTCTCACCTAGCTTGGTGTTGTCTGTGAACTTACTGAGGGTCCTCTTGATCACCTCATGCATTTCAATGATACAAATATTAAACAAGGCTGGCCCCAACACCAAACCCTAGGGAAAACCACTCAGGACCAGCCACCAGCTGGATGAAGCTCCATTCACCACCACTCCCTGGGTTCAGCCATCCAGCCAGGATTTTGAACAGTAAGAGTGCACCCATCCCAGCCATGAAGAGCCAGTTGCTCCAGGAGAACTGTGGGAGACAGTGTCGAAGGCTTTACTGAAGTCTAGATAGACAGCATTCACAACTTTTTCTCATTCACTCAGTGGGTCACTGTTGTGGAAGGAGGCTGGGTTGGTCAATCAGGACCTGACTTTTGTAAACCTGTGTTGACTGGGCCTGATCCTCTGGTTGTCCTGCACTTGCTGTGTGATGACACTCAGGACGATCTGCTCCATGACCTTCCCCATTACCGAGGTGAGGATGATGACCTGTAGTTACTGGGATCATCCTTCCAACCCTTCTTGTAGGCAGGCATCACATCTCCTAATTTCCAGTCACCTGAGAGTTCTCTGGTTAACCAGGACTGCTGGTAAATGATTGAAAGTGGCTTGGCAAGTTCTTTTCCAGCTCCCTTGTCACTCTCAGGTGCATTCCCTCAGGGCCCACAGATATATAATTGTCTAACTAGCATAGAAGGTAGTGACCTTCCTGTGGGTTAGTAACCCAGAAGGTAGTAACCATTTCCTCTGGGTTATGGTGAATGATAAGATATACATGAGTAATGAAGACACTATTAAAAACAAAAATTGTTTTCAAATGTTTGTGTTCAAACTGGGAGTCAAAGAAAATAGGTTTCAAATAGCAAAACATTTTTTGACACCACAGTTCTGGAGTAGAAAATAATGAAAATCAACCAACCAAACTAAGAAGCAATGCCCTTGTATTGAATAAGGCTAAGGTTGCCATCAAAGAGCTATTCAGAAATCAGAAAGGAAAGATCTACCTGGAAGAGCTGCTTTGTAAAGGAAATGTTTGTAAGCAGAACTTTCAGAACAAGTTTATACTCGTGTGTGCTTTTAAGATAGAATATAGAAGTCACCACCACAAAAAAGCTAGTAATGCTTTCTTACCCATATTGTAGATGTGTTAAGAGACTGAGTCAGAGGTTGTTGCAAACCTGAAATTTAAGGATACTTCCTTTCTAAGAATTTTGGCTGGCTAGAAATGATCTTAAAAATAGATAAAAGACATGGTTTTTACAGAATGTTTTCAGCTGCAGGAGAAAATTTTCAATGCTTTGTAAGTATATTAAGACAAACACAAATGAAGAGAAGATATTGGATCTCTTTGCTTTTTCAGTGCACCCAGGGGTTACACCTGCAGTGTCTCAGGTATAACTGTGTGTTATGTACATTGCATCTTTTAAAAGCATTTCAGCAAGTGTTGAACTGCTTCCCTTTGATCACCAAATCAGCTCAGTTTTGCCTAGCTGAGGAAGGATGTCTGCTTCCTTGACAAAAGCATTTCTCATTTGCATGAGGCCTTTAGCCTCTTAATCTTTAGGGACTCTAGGGAGTCAAAGCAGTGTTCTACATCAATAACGCTTCACATCAAATATCTGTCAAGAGAAGTACCTGAGGTGTTTGTTCCTGCTGCAAATATTCTTTAGTTTTTCTGTCCTTGCCTTGGCTCTCAGGTTTCTTCTGTTGGCTTTCTGCTCTTTGCCCAGATACAGCTGTTGAGACGGACGGTTCTGCAAATAGGGCTTTCATGGATCTGTGTGAGGATGGTGCATGATTTTCTGTTGTCCTCTGATACTGGGATAAGCCTCAGTGGATGCGTGATCGAGCCAGTAATGAGTGCTGTCCCCTAGGTGTCTCACTGGGGCTGAGACTATTTTTGTTGGTGACATGGACAGTGGGTTTGAGTGCACCCTCAGCAAATTCACTGATGACACCAAGTTATATGGTGCAGCTGACACTGGAGGGAAGGGATGCCATCCACAGGGACCTGGGCAGGCTTGAGAGGTGGGCCCATGCAGACCTCGTGATGTTCAATTAAGTGAACTGCAAGATCCTACACCTGGGTTCCAGCAATCCCTGGTACACCCGAGGGCAGAGTGAAGAAGTGATTGAGAGCAGCCCTGCAGAGAAAGACTCGGAGATGATGGTTGATGAAAAACTCGAGCTGTCAGCATGTGCTCTCAGCCCTGAAAACAAACAAATATTGGTTAACATCAAAAGGAATTTTGGCAGCAGGGTAAAGAAGGAGATTTTTCCTCTCAACTCTGCTCTTGTGAGACCCCACCTGGAGCATTGTGTACAGTTCAGGTGCTCCCAATGTAAGAAGGACATGGAACTGCTGGAGCAAGTCCAGAGAAGTGCCACAAAGTTGATAAGGGGAGTGGAGCACCTTTCCTATTAAGACAGGCTGAGAAAGTTGGGGATGTTCAGCCTGGAGATGAAAGGCTTCATATAGCAGCCTCCCAGTGTCTGCAGGGGGCCTACAGGGAAGGCAGAGGGGTATTGTTCATCAAGAACTGTAGTGATGGGATAGGGAGTAAAATGTACAAACTGGAGTAGGGGAAATTTAGGTTAGGTTTTAGGAAGAAATTCTTTACTATGAGGATGGTGAGATACTGCAACAGGTTGCCCAGGGATGCTGTGGATGCCTGGCAGTGTTTCCAGGCCATGTTGTACAAGGCCTTGAGTAGTCTGATCTAGTGATAGTGGTGCCTGCCCATCGCGGGGCATTGGGATGAGATGATCTTTAAGGTCCCTTCCAACCTTAACATTCTATGATTTTGTTAATGAAAGAATTGTGTTCCTGCATGGGGTTTTACTTAGCAGGGCAAAGTGGAGGCACGACTGTGACCCACCACGTGTACTTGAGGAACATGGCTGTGAACAGCGGCTGCTCAAAGAGCAGGAAGCTCAGGTGCAGAGTAGAAGGGCTGCTAGAGGGCCAAGAAAATCTATAATGAATCTGAAGCTCCTTTTACTGCTCTTGGACATACCTGGATGACTTCTGGAGAAGGGGACAGCAGAGAAATAAAAGGGGTCAGCCACCAAGGTATTTTGGGAGGTATTACACAGCATATGCAAAGCCCATATGTCTGAAGGAGTTTCTGAAGGCCGCCTGCAGTTCCAGGAAGAAGCCAGATGCTTTCCTGTGTCTGTACAAAAGCAACCATGGTATATGTTAGTTTCTTAAGATAGTTATATTCTACTCAGCTTTCATTTTAAGAGGAATTGCCTCCACAGTGTTCTTTTCTATTCTGTTCATATGACAGCTTATATGAAGGAGGCCGTTTTCCCATTTTCCTGCTGTGATGCCACCCCTTTTCTCTTAAACTCTCTTTCTGTCTTGAAAGAGCATTGGTTTTTAATTCTCTGCTTTTAAAAACTGACCTTGTTCTATTTTTTGTCAACAGGGTCTAAAAAATAAGTGCTATTACTAACAAAGCAAATGCAGATCATTTTTAGCTATAACAACAACTAGGCATTCATATCCATTAAATGCTGAAATATAAAATAAAGAAAAAATTGTTTTAATGCAATTCAATGTAAAATTAAATTTGTTCATTTTGCTTACAATACTTCGGATCCTATCCACATTCATGAAAAGATACTGGGTTGGATCCACTATATCATTAGCAAAATTCCTAGTTAATTGAGGACATCCAAGATTTCACTTATCACTCATCCCAAACAATCAAAAAAAGGGAAATATGATCAAAAGAAAATATATCAAATATAATCATGGGGCAAACAGGATTAAAATATATATGTATTTTCTCTTAAGTTGTAATCAAATTTAAGGATTTAGTCATGAATGGTTGAATTGAATACCCATGAAGGAAGCAGCTTTGCTTTGTCTCCTTTAATGGGTATTGATGCTTGTCAACTAAAATTCCAACATGGGGAATTCGTAGTTACAAAGGAAGCTTATTCAAATAGATAATCTACAATGGGATATTTCTGAATAGTATAAACAAATAATATAATGTCAGATGTACAGGAAAGTTAATAGAATGATGAGAGAAAACAGTCAAAGGATTTATATATATTCCATGGGTAAGAGTTAAAACTAGAATATCTATTAACTGGGTGTACTTATATGTTCCAGTGATGAGAATACCTTCATCTAACTGTCAGATGACCTACAATGGTTTGCAACTTTAATTTATTACTTACACATTCCTCAGTGCCTTGTTAATTACTTTATTATAAATTATTAGACAAGCAACACTAATGAAGTTAAGTAAATTGATTATGTGTAGAAAAATTTAATTTTGTTTGATGAAAAATTGTTTACAAGCAAAACAGTGATGAACGGGTTGGCTGTGAGCTTCATGGGCTTAGTCATAGTCCTTCGTTCCTAAAACAGTTGCAGATCACACTTTGTGGAAAAAAAGATGGCTTGTTCTACTACTGTGTCTAAGCCTGCAATATCATCTGGGATTCAGATGCTATTTCTCCCACTTTTTTGGCTTGGAACTGATTTCCAGTGATTTGAATTAATGTAGAGTTATTTAGAAACTTTAGTTTTATTTGATGTATTTTTTTATTTTGTATTAAGCAAGCAAAGGAAAAACACTTTCTCTTTCTTTAGAGGTTGGTGTAAATGTCTTGTGTATTTCCAGTCAGTGTGATTTTCTTGCTAAACATCAAAGTAGTCTTTTTCAGGGACATTTGAGGGGAAAAAAGTAGTTTATTTAAGTTTGTGTTTCTTCTAGAACTACAGTATAGGTGCCATCCAATTTATCTCTTCAAAAAAACAGTTCATGACATTTTACACTTGTTCAAGTCCATCTGTACACTATCCTGAAATTACCATTTCAGTGGAAAAAGGATATGAAGGCTTTCTGAATCAGGCTTAGAGGAGAGAGAAAGGCACATAAAATGTCTTCAGTGGCAAAACATGCATGCATTTAGTATCATAAACATATACGTTTATTTCCTCTTTCATTAGGGAGATACCTAAAATTTACATACACAAGCACACACACCCAAAAGGCAGTTCTATCATATTTATATTGCATACTTTCATAAAACAAATAACTTGTGTATGCTTATTCTTTCCAGGGCTGTGGCCTTGAGTCTTTGTCATACATCAGCCTTTCTCCATGCAAATTTACCACAATGAGATGTTACAACTGGGCCTTGTAGCTGAGGGTACCTCAGGTTCTTGTTAATAAATCCTCTGGAGCAGATAAGAGTGAATGATCAGTGTTTATATGTATATTTACTCTCAGATTTCTGGGTAGCCAGTGGCTCTTCTTGTGATCCTTCAAGGGCAGCACCAAAAATGGGACAAGCTGCCATTTCTTTGCCAGATTTCACTTTACATTCTCCTGGTACAATTGTAGTTTCATCCACCTCTGCTTGTGGGTCATGCCAGTTGTTATGAGGGAAGGCCATACTGGGAAGAGAAAAATTATCATTACATTTTCCTCATGAGGGGAGAACCCCCATTGACTCTGCCTCAGCAGCAAAACCATTCAGAGTAAAACCATTCAGGCACCCACTGGGAGTCAGAGTCTTTCTTTCCAGTTCCCTCTCTGAGGGCTGGCTTGACTTCTACCAGAGAAAATCTTGCAACAGATCCAGGTAACGCTAGAAAACCCAACAAGAGCTTTGGACCACACCAGTCTCTCCTCCATAGGGCTTTTTGATGGGTTTAGGGGAAGAGAGTTTGATTTACTCTGGGCAGTGCATGGGAGAAACAACAATTCTCAGGAGGTTCAATAACAAACTGGTCATTAACCCAGAGAGGGTTAATGTTTTTCTCCCCGTTTACCTTCTTCAAGAATCGGCTTGACTTTCTCATGGAGAAAATCTTACAACAGGTCTGGGTTACACCACAAAACCTTTAAGTGGGTCTGATGTGTCTGGGTCATACCAAAAAGAGAAAAATTATAGCAGTGGGGAGCAGTTGAGGTCAGAAGTATCCTGAGTTGCTGTGATCTTCAGAGATTCCAGCTTTGACTGGAAATCTGTCCCACTTTGTCCAGAGCTTTGGCTGTTATCCCTGCAGAAAAACCTGTTCAGCACTTCTCAGAGTAACCCTCCAATTTAATGCTACAACTCACCCCTGAAGGCAAAGGTGATAGAGGTTGTTGTTACTAGATCCCTTGGGATGGATTAGAGTGCATGGCCACAAAATAACCAGTGTTTATATATATAGGGCAGGTTCATTTTCAACACTGGCTTACCTTGTCAACAATCCACTTGTGTTGCACAGCACCATGAAGTTAGATGTCTTGTGATGCTGGGTGAGGTACAGACACATAAAGAATAGTCTTGCATTCTAATTAGCAGAAGCTGTGAGTGGTGAGGATGACATGAAAAGGAAGACAGAGCAACACATGTAAAGGATGCTATTGTGAGCAACTGAGTAGTTCTAAATCATTTCAGGGGCTGTGAGAAGTTTTGCAATCAAACAGTTGACTGCTGTTTGATTGATGCTAGTGAGCATTACAGCAAAACAACCTGAAGAAACAATCCTGGAACAAATTGAAGAATGAGCTAATAAATAGAGGACAATTATCCTCAATGTGTGAAGTAATATTTTATTATGCTAATGTTTCCTTGAAAAATGGAGGCATGAAATAAGCTAATGGTTGAAACAATAATGACAGATAGCAATGAATCCTCAGATTAAGTATGCACAGAATGTAAGCAGCCCACAGCAGATGTGTGTGTGTCAAGTGTTCAGATCTCCCATGTGGTCTGGCAGGAGAGAGCCTAAGGAAACAGTTCCTGCCCATGCAAGATAGTTGATGAGTATCAACCAATATGGAAAAATTTCTTCTGAGTTAAGCAAATTAGAGACAAATCCTGCTTGAGTGCATCCTTTCAATCTGAGGAATTCACAGTGCAGGCAATAACAGATGTTCTTGATCTGTTGATTTGACAATCAACATCACAAGACTACAGAGATCACTTCTATACCAATGCATCTGTTGAGATAAGAATTTGTGCTTCCAGTTGTGCACTGCCTCTGCCATAAGTGACTTCAGGAAATTTCAAAACACATTTTTGAAATGAGCCAAATTAAAATTACAGGTTAGATCTCACCTCCCTGGAAGAGTGAAAACAAGAAAATATTCCTTTCAATAACTTTCCTGTGTAATTCTAAGATTTCTTACCTGCCACCAAGGACAGCACACATCAATAAGTAATTTTTGTCTTTAAGAATGATGTGATTCATGTATTCGGTCCCAGAAGCAAGAAAAGGCCAATGAATATATAAGAAATATGTCAAATAGGTACCTCTGTCCTAAGTAATCTATGGAATGAACATGACTGAATGAAGCAGTAGAAGTTGCCTTTAGAATGCTGGCAATGCCTGGGGATGGTGTCTGGATCCTCACTTTTGGGATGAACACAGGCTCTCTGGTTTGTCTGTTGAGAGATTTCTGGAACAGATCTAACTTTGAAAGAAGATGATTACCATGAAGAAAACATTTTTCCAGACTCATCCAAAATCAGACAAGACTGTCATGAGCTTCTTCATAGACAGGGATTATTATAAATAGAATGGCCCAGATTGCAATAAGGACGGTTCTATTTAATTTTTTTAATATTTTTTATTAGGCTTGCAAAGCATTTAGTTCATGCCCTGATATGCATTTATGGTGTCTCAGGTACTCAAAATAGTATGTAGGATGCTAAGGATGAATTATTTATGACCTTTCATTTGGTCTGTTTCAAGAAGTACTTAGATCATCATTCCTTTGTGATTGAGTTTCATGAAAGTATCTGGCAGGTACTTCCAACCATAATTTTTATCCCATGTTTTAACATGTACATATATATTATTATTTATTACTGATAAAACTTTCTTTGACTTCTATGGGAGCAATGAAATTCTGCATTTTTAGTAAATCTCAGCTTCAGAATACCATTCATGTAGATTGAAATCTTAAACACCCGGTGACTCATTAGATATAAAATGAAACCTTCTCAGAAGCTTTTGAGTTTTTTGGACTCATGTGCACATATGCTTATGGGAATGAGTCAAATGCTCTAACTTTTGAATATTTAGAACAATCTCACTCTTGAACTTCAGAAAATTTTTATATTGAATTTTCATGTTATTTAAGAAAAAAATGTAAAGAGGAAAAGTAGATAGAAACAGAATGGAGTATTAGAGGTGTCACACTGTGTGAAGTGCATGTATGTGCCTAGAATTTTATTATGAAGGCATTTTACAAAACCACTGTGAAAATTTCTGTCAGTGACTTTATTCTCTTGCATGCTCTTAGAGCCACACAAATAGCACTGTCACTTCACAAAAATGTCATGCTTGGTATTCACCAAATAGTATTTTACTGTTATCTATAGTTCAGGTTGGTTTATTTACTGTTCTGAAGAAGCCCAGAAAAATTTTCAGTTGTAAATGCATGAGTATGGGAAAACTTTAGTTTTTAAGCTTCAGCCATTTTGGAGTTACTGAAATTTGAACAATGCACTTCTATCTTGAATAGAGTAATATGTGTTGCTGCAGTTGCTGACCTCTGCCAGACATTCACAGGTGAAACTTTGAGTTTGTCACTCAAGAGGCAAGTTGACGAAGGGAAATCAATTTCATTCTACTCATCCAAAAGCATTCTCCTTAGAAATTACTAGTTCCTCCCCCTTGGGTGATATTTTAACCTTGTTTATAGTTTTTGAATCCTTTGTCAGTTTAAGAGGTGCGTTCCCAGGTCTGTGTGCCACATGCCTCTTACTTTCTCAGTCCTTTAACTGGCAAGTAAAATACAAGCTGAATGTTTTCATTTCCCCATGAAGGAGTCTGTTTCCAGCACCACCTACCTTCTGAGAAGTATTCCCAGCCATCTCTGGACTGGGAATGCCCCTGGGTGCCTTTGCTCCCCAGTGACTATCCCCATCAGCAAGCATCAGAGCAAAGCCAGGCGCTGCTGATGAGGGGCTGTGCTGAGGAGCAGGACAGGGCCTGTCAGTGTGTTAGAACAGCTCTGGGATGGCTCCCAGGTGAGCTCCTGAAGCTGTAGCTGACAAAGATTTTCCATCAGGTTCCTTTCATCTTTGTGCCTGTGAATGGCTCTACTCCTACTGGTGTTGATGGTCCTACTTTTTCTCACAAAGTTCTGTCATTTCTCACACTGTTGCTCTTCGTCTTTTACTTTTTCTTTCCACTTCTTCTGAAGTCTGTGTGGGCTTATACTCTTTTCAAGCTTTTTCTCCTTTTTCCTATTTTTTCATCCTGGAAAATTTATGCTTATATTCTCAGCTGTTCTTCTCTTCTTCCATGTTGTAGTGCCTGCTGCTGAATAAAAAAATATCCCTGTTTATTTTCTGTCTCCATCTTCTCTCACACAGACACCTTTTCTCTGGATATTTGTTGCTTCTTTCCAGGATTTCATGCCCACAGAATGTTCAGAGACTGAATAGAGAGCATGTAGTGACTCACATGGAAGGCACAGATTGCAGATGCTGGTGTAAGATGTCAGCAAAAGTGACTGAATGCTATAACTTGTTTGGTCACCTCAGGCAAGTCATCGCTCTTCTTTGTTTCATCTCTAAAATGGCTTCAATAATATCTAATGTCTTTTTAATTTATGGATGGAAAACATGGTGCACAATCTAGTTGTAAATTATTATTATTGTTGTTATTACTATTACTACTATTATTATTGTTAGTATTTCTGCAGTCTGAATTGTCCCTTTAGTTCCTTCCAGTTAAATTAATGTTTAGGTCAACATCCTAAAAGTACATGCAAGTTTACCAATAAAGAGCAGCTTGTTATTGTGAGGCTCGTCTTTCACAATACAAATCTAAAGGGTTAAAGAAAAGGCTACATTTGTGATACTTTGCTTTTAAGGCATTTAGTTAATATTCAGATGTCAGCTGTGAAACCTGCTGGCTGATCAGCCAAACTTTTGATCTGAGAATCCTTTTTGTGAGCAGTTAAGAAACAACAAAATGCATACTGGATATTTGAGATAATGATGCCAACTGGATTCTTTCTGTAAAGATGAGTGGTAGATTGTCTCTCTAATTCAGTGAGATAAGGAGCTGCGGCCAATATGAATGACTGGGATACAGACTCCAGCTGACTAACATTTATCAAAATAAGGTGATCCCCTTTCATGTCAGTGTAAGACATTTAACTGCCCTGAAAAGTCAGGAAGTAACTCATACAGCAGAGTTGATTCGCTAAGAAATGGTTTCAATATACTAAGGACTGGCATTTTCTTTTAACAAATTTGTATGGGAAAACCACTAAAAGCAGGTTAAATGCTGCTTAATGGAGTCCTTCTGCTTTTCTTTCATTTTTATTTATCCTTACTTTCCCAAACAGCACCATTTGTACTCCTGATTTCTGGCTGGGTGGCTGATTTCTGGCTGGTTCTGGATGAGAACGTAGAGTGAGGTTAAAAAAAAAAAAGCAGCATTTCTGAACAATTAAGGTGGAATTTAGGCCTGCTAATTTCAGAGCATGACCACCCAGGGGGTGGGAGGTGTGGGTTATGGTCCTCGCTGTTCATTACACACTCAGCTAAGGAGCTAGGTCTCCTGGTTTGATGAATCTTGCATTCTTGGATGCACATCTTCAAATAAGCTTTCAAAGTTAATTTCTGTCTGGATTTAGTTTCTGTCTGGACTTACCCTACAGGAGCTGTGCATTTGAATGCCCTTAACCAAAGACCAACTGAACCTCTGTTTCATGTATATCAGGTGAGAGGTTCAACCAGTACGTCACTACCCAGCAGGAAGGGAATCCCCATCACTTTTAGAAGTTCCCTGAAATAGGCATCTAAAGCACTTCAGCTCACACCATTGTTTTCAGCTATCATCAGACTCTCACATAAGCATGTCATATCTACATACAAACATATCCTCTATCAAGAGATGAACAGATTTTTATAGAATTCCTGTTTGGATTTGTGTCTAAATCATTATTTCATTTTAATTTTTATCTATTTTTTTCCACATTTTCTGGAATAGACTTAGATGTCTAGTTTGTTTCTTCAAGATGCACTCCTCCTGGATTTGATATCCTGAAAGAATGAGTGAAGACACTGCACATCATTCTGCCTAAATACCTCCTTTATATTTGGTTCTTTAATCTGAACAACTGAAAATATGTCTTTAAAGCAGTTTGTTACTAACCACTTAAAATCTACCTTGCACATAGTTCATTAAATGCTGAGTGATGAACACATCACACATTTATCAAAAATGACCTCTCTAATTAGCAGCTGTAAAAGAGCTGTCTGATCTCCTCCAGTTATCTGAACGTACTGCAGCACGTGCCTGTGGTTTCATCTCCTGTTAGTTCTGTTTCAACCAACTTCTTCAGTCATCAGTAAAGACAGAAAGATTTAAGTCAGCTCAGCATTTAAAAAACTCTTGCTGCTTCTCTGGGTGCTCAGATATGGCACGCATCCATGTTTGACCCAAATTCTAGGATGAAAGCCCTGGGAGCCACTGCTCTCCATCCCAGCAGACAGCACCAGGAGTAAGGCAGAGCTCTCCAGTGCCCATGAAGCTCCTGTTTGGATTGTTTATGGCTTTGGGCAGCTCTCTGCCTGCCTGTGTGCATGATAATGCAATAACACAGCCATTAACATTTATGACACATATGATATATCCAATTAAAAAGGAGACAGTGAAAGCCCCATGCCATGGCAATGTTCCACATGAAAGAGGCATGTACAATATTTTACTTAAATAAACTGTGGAATGAAATTAGGAGATCAATGAATGTAATTTTGAGGTTCTTTCCTTTGTCTATTGATAGCCACTTCAGATAAAGATTACTAAATCTATACAGGGCAGATACTGAACCTTCTCTATATTAATCCACCATTATTTTGTCTTCCCATGGCAGTATAATGATTTGCTGCATATTTATACTCTCAGAAGCAGACTCTAATTCAGTCACTTGCACCCTCTCTATTTAGCAGTTTACTTTAAACCCATGTTTAAGTTCAGTTGAACACATTTGTTGAGAACTTGGCATCTGTCAGAAAGAGGTTGGTGGGTGTCGCTGGACTTTCAGTCTAACCCAGAATATCCATTCATTTGCTCTCAAGTACATTTCTAAATCAAGAAAATACACTGAATTTTATAAAGACCATATGGAGCCATTATTAATGTCCCACAGTTCCTATTTATTAAATACCAACAAAAGAATTCAATAGATGCTTCTCTTAGAAGAAACACTTCTATTATTTTTTTGTAATTTTCTTTTTTTTCTATATAAGTTTGGATGAAGTGGTCTTTTACAGAAAAGAAGGCAAATGAAATGATAAATCATGCAAATCAGGCATACGAAATTTGCTGTCTCTGAATCTCTTCCATTTGTTCATGTTTTTGCTAAATCTGTGAACAATATTCTGCTGTGAGATGCTGCATGTGTTTTGCATGTAGGTAGCGGCTGGATAACAATTACAGGAGGGCAGCTTGCCAACCCAATTGGCAAGTGCTAAATTGAATTGGATATTCAAAAGTAGGAATATAAATATTTTGGTTCAAAGTTTAAGATATTGAAGTATACCATTTGGCACCAAAAGCTTTCTGTAAATCATTTTTCTTACTCTGCAGTCATGAATCATTCCAGCAGTGGGTATATGCATTAGTGATTCCAGCCACAAGCTGCTGAAATTTGATGTTGGCTGATGTAAAAATGTAGCTATTACGGTGATTTGACATCTAGCTCCACATCTTGAGTAGACACCACTACCCTATTTAAAACTAATTCCTCAGGAGTGACATCTCATGCACAGGGATTATGAGTCATTAAATAATCATTTGGTAACACAGTGCATCCCTTGCCTCTAGAAGTGGTGTTCAGCATGGTGCCTACTCAATTAATCAACCCTAAAATAATACTTTCCACTCATCTAAATTACACTTCCCTTCCTAAGTTTGTAGAAAGGGCTCATTGAACCAGAATATGACTTTAAAGGTAGAAATGAGCCTGAGCAATGTAACTAGGTTCAGATCTGAACTCTGTCAGAGGGCTGACTGATTGGATCTGGTGCCAAATGCTACTTTATGGCTGATTTGAACTGCTCTGCTGGTGCAAGTCAGAAGGAAAACCATCAGATGGAGCTCCCTGATGACCTCTCCTGCAGAAAGAAACCTGGGGAGCATGGAAATATCTTGTGGGGAGCTTCAGCTATCCTCATTTGTTTTAGTGGCCTTTTGGGGCTCTGAGCATCAGGGAGCATTCCAGTGCAGTTGGGGTATCCCTGACTTATGACATCTTCTGGACTAGGCTTGCAAATACAAATACAGCCTAAGTAGTTTAAAGCAGAGATTTACAAACTATTTTTATAGGATACCATGGGGGCAGCAAGTATTGGGAACAGCAGTATGAGTAAAGGCAAGGGGAGATCTGGCTCTGTGTCAGCTTGTGTATTGCTCAGAATAGCTCCTGCACTATTAGTGACACGTATTCTAGCTGGTAACTCCTATTAGCCTCCGCTTTGCCGCTGGAACTCCTGCAAGTCTGGCTTCTAGCCCATGACAATTCATGTTCTATAAATGTAATTCAGTATTCAGGTGTGAGTCAAAATTTCCTCAGTTTTGGGCCTTTAGTCTTGACTCAGCACTACTGAACATGAAAATACATGGAAATACCCTACTGAAAATTTATACTGAATTAGCGTCATACATATTTAATGGATTTTTGATTTGAGAATGCAGTTTTGTTCAAAATATGATTATATTTAAACTTAAAATGAATATGCACTTGAAACTATATTTATTAATTGTATTATAATTGTATTCATCATGCCATGATCTTACATGAAATAGCAGTGATTTCAGCAAAACTTTGCCACTTTATCTTACTCAAAGGCTTGACCCATAGGCTGAAAATTGTAAAACCATTTATGTAGGTGAAGTTACAGGACATGAGCAAAGATTGTTGCTGTAACAATAAACATTGCTATTTTTCTTGTGATTGAACTGGTCTAATGGTGTCTTTTGAACACTTCTTATTCAAATGAAATTTTGTGTTGTTTCAAGGTCCTGTGGACACTGCTTCAGCAGAGTTTGATAACATTAAGCTAAAGTAAAGAAAGTATTAAAAAATTGCATATTTAATAGCAAATGGTCACAGTCATTGAATTGTTAGGGTTGGAAGGGACCTTGGGAGACCATTTAGTCCAGCCCCCAGATTCTCAGTCCATTAAAAATGTTTTTTAATTTATTCAGTTACTAGGCCTTTATGAATGATTTTATTTGTGGCTCATGAATGACTGGACGTTTATGAATGATTTCATGCATTACAGTTTTGTAACATTAAATTTACCAGGAAATAACAATCATTCACATATGACTGATTATTCCTTTGCCTTTATAGTGGGACCATTTTTCCCGTTGAATTAATCTGACTAAAAGTAGTTATCTCGTTGCCTATGCTTACTCTATAATCAAGGAAAGAGATAGAAGGGTTGAGTAGTCTGCTGGGGACATTTAACTTTTTTTCCAGTGGCAATAGAGAAAACTGGAGGAGTCAACTACTTTAGGCTATCCTCTGCCAATTAAGGTATGAAAGATAAACCCTACTGTAATGTACAAATCGTATTCCATCTGCTCACTGGCAGTTTGCTCTTCCAGTGGAATAGGGCAGAACTTTGACTGTGTATTTTTCATAACATGCTTAATTTTTCCTGTGCCACTTGTAATCTATTGTCAGAGAGGAACACAGTGATCACCTCTGACCTCCCTCAGAGGGAGGATGTGGGACTTTACTGGGTGAATTTGTTTCAGTACTAGAGTGCATCTTTTGAAAAAAGCTACTCCAGCTGGAGTAAAGGTATAAAATATGGATCTGGTATTTTTGCCTGAATGACTGGAGTCTCAGCTTCCAGCTGTAGTATCTTTCCAAATCTTTGTCAGCT
Organism: Anthoscopus minutus; assembly: GCA_013399455.1. Classification (NCBI taxonomy): domain Eukaryota; kingdom Metazoa; phylum Chordata; class Aves; order Passeriformes; family Paridae; genus Anthoscopus; species Anthoscopus minutus. The sequence continues at coordinate 62,599 of VWYI01037618.1, read as the reverse complement.
GGTTGTATATCCCTCCATTATTGATTTGTTTTCCCTTATAGATGCTTTGAATGAATTCAGGTCAGGTCTTAGCCCTTTATTGATAGGCTTAATCAATTCAGGTCAATTCATTTTAGGATTTGTTTTCCGATCCCTTTATATTTCTCATGGTTCTAGTCTGATTCCTTGCAAAATATGGATGCTGTCACTGGACTGTGTCCTAGTGCCAATTTTGCAGATAATAGAATTTCCCCAGTCTGTTATCCCTCTTGGCTACAACATTTTACTGTAGCTCATATTCAACAGATTATCCACTATGGTTTGCAAATTGATTTCAGAATTATAATTTTCTAAGACTAAGTTTGCTCTTCTATAAGTATGACATCTAGCTTCTTGTCCTGCTTCTACATTAGACCATTTAAAATTGCTCAGATTTTACCTTCACCTTCTTTTTTTACCAACTTCTTGTACATGACGTATTCCCTACTTCATTTGAAATTCCTCTGGTATCTGTACACCCACAAGTTTTATCAGTAACACTTTCATACTGAGTCATCAATAAAAACATTACATGGCAAGAGGACAAAGACAGATTCTGGGAAAGCCAAACCAGGACACTGCAACTTAGTAGATCCGTGGTTTACAATCCAAATCCTACCTTTTAACTATTTCTATAATTCCAGATGTGTGATCTATGAAACAGAAGTGTCTGTTTGAAAAATGTAAGGTTCCCACTTTAAAGTTGTACCAGCTTCTCTTTGCACCCAGTGAGTTGTTTATGATGCACGGCTCATGAGGCACTCCTTGCCAAAGGGACACTGAGATATTTCAAAGAAGCATTGACCTGCAGTTACTGGATGTGAGAGACAAATATCTGGCTATGTGCAGGTTACAGGTGTGAAGTTTGCAGCCCTTTTTTTGCCATTGATTGGGATGCTGTCTGCATAATATAATTTATTTGGTATATCCAGATGCAAATACAGCATTTTTTCCACAGACAGTGCTGGGTAAGTTTTTTTTGTTATTGAATCAAAGACTACTGTGAAATAGCCCTGAGCATCTTTTGAAATTTGCTGCAGTGTTCTGATGGTGAAGCACAATTTGGGTCTTATAGCCTCTAAAATAACCACACAGGGAGACTGTGTTTAAAGATGCACCTGTCTTACAGACACTGTGTTCACATTTAATGGGTCACAAATCTCAGAGGTTTTGAGGTTTGGGTGCTCTTTGGGGCTTGATTAACTAATGTATACAATCCTGTAGGATAAAAATCAAATCTGCTTTTACTGAATAAATGGTAGGGAAAAAAACATTCAGTTCACAGAAAGACCAACATCAATTCACTTTCTTATTAATGATATGGTAAAAGGTCAGAGGACCACTGATGTATGTTTGCCTTGTCAGTTTTTGCTTTAATAAAGATGGATGTTCATACTGGCGTGCTGAAAAATGGCTGTTATTGGAAATTGTTGAGAGCAACACTTTGTGTAAGGTGCTTCATTTTTTTTAATTGTGAAAAGACCTGTCTCTGAAAAATTATAGAAATTCCTCATTATATAGAAAAATGGGGCAACTTTGCAGTCTCCGTTGTCTTATATATAATCTCTCTGTTTAAAGTTTCACACTGGTGACATTTATTTTTCTCTGTTTTAACACATGCTTCCTTTCAGCAGCACTATCTGCCCATTAGGAATCAAAGCAACTCCAGATGGTTCAAGAACAGATGGCTTATGGTTTAAGAAGCATGAGTCAGATTCAGCCATACAGCACAGCAAGTTCATAGGAGTGCTCTTCTTACATCTAGAGATCTGGAGATGCTGAATAATGATTTTTCTCTGCTTTGCTATTGTCAGGCTGGAAAGTTAGCCTGTGAAACCAGAAGATCTGTAAGAGGGCAAGTTCTATATGCTCCACTCAAGGAAAAGAATTTATTTCCCATATGGTAAAAAGACACAATGTAGCAGTTGCAGAAACAGATATCCAAGATGTATTTCAAAAATCTGCTTTGCTCTGAAATGATGAACCAAGCTCATGGAAAAAGTCTGATAAATGGTGCTGGAGGCAGCCAAGGTGTTTCCAAGGAAGAAGAGAAACGGGAGATCTAGCAACCTTGCAGCAGCTTCCCTATTACATGACCAGAAATGTGTCAGCTAGAGCAGACAAATTAGTGCCTGACTGAGTCTGAACAGAGACCTGTTTGCAGCCAAGTAACTGCAATACAGGACACCAGCAGAAATTGCAAGGCACTAAAATTACATGTTACAGTAATGAGTCAGGGCAAAATTCTGTTTCAGAGGTCTAAAGGGCATCTCACACAGACCTCATAGTCAAACTCATCCTCTCCCCAAATTTGTATAGCACAGTAAGTCTTCAAGATCATGATCTTCACTACTCTTCATTGTCTGCTTTTCTGCAGGAAAGAGCCCCAGACTTGTGTCCACACGTGCTTCAGATGTTTCCAAATCCAGTTATCTGGGATAGCTAAAAACCAGGACATGGTTGGCACAAGCAGTAAGACTATTATACATGACAAAAGTACACTGTGCCAGTAAAATGTCTTGTTTTGGAATACATGTAAAGACAGAGTCCACAAAGTATTTTTTTATCAGTAAATCTCCACTACCATATAGTCAGGAATGTTATCACTATAATTTATGTGAACAAAGAAACAGTCTTTCAAGGTCATGAAATACAGCAGTATATAGAAAAGAAACCAGCTCTCTTAACTCTTACTTCAGTGCTTTGTTTTTAGGATTTAAAAGGGAATGAATACAATTTTTTAATCCTCATAGCTTTTGCAAAAAGGGATAGTTTTTTTACAAGGTAGCTTAATGGGTAGGAAGATTCAAGGTAATCCTACTGACTTAAACTTAGCAAATATTTGGCTTCTTTCCTTTATGCACCCTGTGTTTTGAATTCTTCATGGCACTCCAGGTGTGGTCTGACCTGTGATGAGTAGAGGGGAAGAATCACCTCCCTTAACTTTTCATAATGATGTCCAGGGCACCATTAGCCTTTTTTGCCACAAGGCTCATTCCTCATGCTCTCCTTGGTCTTCACCAGGACTTCCCAGGTCCTTTTCCGCCAAGCTGCTTTCCAGGTGGGCTGTGCCCTGGCCCAGCAGGAGGGTTGTTTCTGCCCAGGAACAGGATTTTGCTCTTCCTCTGGTTGAACTTCATGAGGTTCCTGTCATTCCATTTCTCTTGGATGTTGAGTTTCCCCTGCATGGCAGCACAACCCTCTAGTGGATCAGCCACCCCTTGCAGTGTTGGGTAAGCAGCTGACTTGCTAGTGCACTCATTCCCTGCATGCTTCACCATGCAGATCCTTAATGAGGATGGTAAATAGGACTGGATTCAGGTGTGTCCCTTGGGGTGTAACTAGCACTGCTCATTACAGGCCATCATCTGGACTTCATGCCACTCTGTCCTGTGTTTAAGTCTGTGTTGCTTTTCATACTTGCCTATAAACCTCACACTAACAAGAAAGACTAAAGACAGGAAAAGGGATGAGAGGAAAAGAAAAGCAGCATCTCCCCTACAGAAATTGCACTTGATAATTGTATTCTGTATTGCATTTTGTTTGTTATTTGCTAATATTTTTATTGCTTAATATTTCCATTTGGTCCTTGCCTTCTCTCTCCCTTTCTTGACCCAGACTTGAAAAAGAGACCTGTCTGGAGGAGTTCTACCTCCAGGAAAAGCCTTGCAGATCATCATAGGCAGGCATAAATCAGGAGAAGCTTCAACAATACTATATTTTAGAGTAAGGACCAGTCTAGCCCAGCCCAGTACTAAAGATCTAATTAGGATAACTTAGTTACATCAGGGTCTCATCTGAGCTTGAGGACCAAGTCTCTATGCAATCAACACAACTGTGACTACCTGCTATCATCATAAGTGTGCCTTTTTCTCCTAAATACATAACCAGAACAGGTATTCATCTCCTTCAGAAATGCTTAATGCTGACATAACATGGATTTATGACGGCTGAGCCAGTAGAGAGAAATGTGTTCTACCCAGCTCTAGCTAATAGTCTCAATCTCATAAGATTTCTGAATGTCATCCCAAATATAAATTAGACCACTGAGAGGGTTACATATCCCTGTATTTTTCTCTCTGCCTCTCTGCCAGTCATTTTTCAGCAAATCAAATCTTTTCATGTAAGAGTTGTAATGTATCACATCCACTTAGCATAATTCACTGTAACAGATGTATAACAATGGAAAATAAAAATTCCAATGATAGCATCATCCAAAACCTCTCCAAAACTTATAGTACAAACTGATTTTAAAATATTCCCTTTGTCTTTGAAGAACTTTAAACCTTTCTCAATGAAAGAGAAATTATCTCTTATGGAATAATCTGAGATTTTGGATACACAAGCCATGGAGTTCTCCTCATAAATTGAATTGAAATGTTCCTTGTATGATATGTTTACATTGAAAAAGTATGTATGGTGCAGTTACCTAAACCAGCTCTAAACAAATTATCCTGGGTACCAGCTGCTGTGTAACTCTGTTAGCCAAGAAGTCCATCAAGGCTAATGAGTTCTTCAGAGAGGCAGGCAGCATTAACTTATGTAAAGTGTCCTGTTACCATGGCAATCTCTTACTCCTAATTTGATAATTTTATTATTGTGTTGATTTTCAGTAGCTAAATATCTGTAGCATATATTTGAATATTGTTTGTATGTAGGCATTTAGGATTTGGAATTAAATAATTCACAATAAAATTTAATTCTAGTCTGTGTATTTACACATAAGGGGTGTAATGAAAAGAATCTATTTCATATTAACAGTTATTTATCTTAGTGAAGCTAACTGTACTTCATGTGAAGGGAATTATGGAACCTGAGTTTACCAGAATATTATTGAAGATAATGTGGGATTGTCTGGCAAACTAAAAGCTTCAATAAATACACTTCTTAATATATTTCCTATTGAGGGGTTGTAAATTTTTTGGTAGGGGAAGGGTGAAGCAAAGCCTTTGTAAGATTTAGTCTGGAAGACAACTGAGAATAGTATGCCATACATGACTTCTAAAAAGATGAATGTTTTTGGTGTGCCATACATACACCTCGGGGACGTGGTAAAAAGCCAGGTTTTCCACTGGGTGTTCTTGGATATCTAATGAGGTAAATGTGCTGCAGACCTTCCAGGCTATTCTTTGGGCTTCTCTGATGCTCGGTGCATCATCTTTTTATCCCAATTTAATGGCAAAAGCTACATCTGCACCGAAGCAGAAATGTCTTTTTTCAGCTTTGACTAAAAATAAAATCCTAAAATAAAAAAAGGTGGTCCTATAAACTGTGAAGGTCCCAAATGAAAATAATTTAGGAAAAAGGTAGCATAGATTCATATACACAGAAATAACATTTTTAAAAAGAAGGGCCTTTTAACTACAAATGTTCTGCAAAATTTTCTTGGTATTTGATTTCTCTGACTTCAAAACTATTGGTAAATGTTTTGGGGATCTGCAGAAGGGAAAGATGTGTATGGAAAATTACTTGTCCTGGGGCTGCTCTGTTCTGTAGATTTTTATTGAGTATATAGATCTATCCTACAGATTCTCACAGAAAATGTCATTGAACATAGAAGTGATTAATACAAAGGACATTTTTTAATGTTCTTCCCTTTTACAGACACTCATTAGAAATTTTAAAAACCCACCTTCCTATAACAAAACATATATTCTTCTCAGTAGTAGGAAAAGAAGAATTGGGCCATGAGAATTATTTAATTATTTCTGATTAGGTGCACTGAGATGTTACAGTGACAGAGCTCTATCAGGAGCCGCACTACATATAACTGCATGGTTAAAGACTGACAGACTTCTCTCTTGGATTAGTAAACTCCCACATTTGCTAAATGTTTGGCCTTATGACAAAATCTAAAACTGTATGGGTGTTACATGCAGAAACAAAACTCCATGACTTCTCTGCCTCCAAACAAAAAAATCCACTTATATCTAAAGGCAAAACCTCATTGGCATGTGTTTGAAATTGAGTGCTTAAAATCACTAGTCTTTTTGAAAATGCAATTATGTGCATCAAAAGTGTGTGTGGGTGTAGGAGCTTGAGAGACAGAGACACATGGCATGGCTGTTTGCAAGTCCCCCAAGCTTTTTCCATTTAAATTCTTTTACTTCCCAGAAACTATTATCCAGAATAAGCGGCACCTCCTTTTGGAATTTCCAATTTGTCACATTAAAAACATAACCAAAATTGCCAATTTTTGCCCAATATTCAAAGGATGAGAATTACATTAGCTTTTTATCCAGGACAGTCTGCTGAATAAAAACTTCTTGCACTGTAGTTTTTATAACTTAATCACATTAAACTCCAGTGAAATAATATAATTCTCTTTTTGAACTCAAGCAATTTATGTGTTCTGAAGTGTTGAGATTAGATTAATAATTTTTGGGAAAGGGGCCATAATAACCAGTTGTTCAGCTGTGTGAGCTCAGCACAGGCTACAGGTAGCACGAAGTTAAGCTAAAGCACACTTTTCAAAAAAGTGTATTCTAGTAGGCTGAAGATTTTGAGTGTGAAGACTGCCATACAGCCCTTTATAAAGTCTTCCAATTCCAGATTTTGGTCTCCTTTTCCCATTAAAGATTACTCCAATGGAACATCTACTACGCACATTGTTGTTCCCTGGGATAGGAATACCTTACTGAGTCAGGAAAAATCAAAGTATTTCTTACTCTTTCATAGGCAGTTCTTCAAGTCCTGCACAGTTTTATGACTATCATGGTATGGTAGTGATGGCCACATCATAAATATTCAGAGATTGTTCCCGAGGTGCCTCCAGCATTGCTACATAGATCAGCACGGGCTCAGCCAGCTCTGCTGAGTGAATGGAGGTAACAGGAGCAGCACTAGCAATGGCACAAGCTGTGTCCAAGCTTTCCCATTACTGGGAACACACATCCTGGGGCTCTGTGACATCCCTCTGCTGGATGCTAGCCCAGACACAAGCCTGTGCCACTTTATCTCACCTCAGCAGCAGCACATGCTGCCTGGGTGGTGGAGAGGGGTGTGGGGCCAGGACAAAAGTCAGTGGTGGCACAGAGGCTCAGAGCAGACAGGGAACGAGCTCCTGTAGCTGAAATAACAGCACCAGTGACTGGGGGGAGAGCTGGGGAGTGATCAGCTTCTTCTCTCTTCCTCTCATCTGCTAGCCACTGCTTACTTAGCTTTCTTTTGATGGGGGAAAATCATGGGCTGGTGAATGGGCTCTCTCTTACTGGGGTGTCTGGAGAGCTGGCTGCTCAAGTGGGCAGTGGGATGCAATGCTGCTAGAGCTTCCCCTAAGACTGGACTTTGAGCCATGTTAATTATGTAAAAAAATATGTTAAAATTGCTCTTGCGTTTAAAATTGATTTTTTAAAAGCTCTTGCTCTTGTGTTTAAAACTAATTTTTGCCCTACTCTGATGCCCACTAGTAAGCATATTTACTCACTCTAAACATGCTGCATGCCACAGTCACACTTTATTTTGTCTTTTGTGGCAAAATGAGGCAGTGTCATGATCTGAAGCACAAAGATGTGTGCCATTTGCACAAAGAGATTTTTATTTCCACATTGAATCGAAGGAAAATTATGTTCAATGTGTGAGTTAAATTAACTGCTTTGAGTGTAAGTAATGTTTGATGGGAATTTGATAATTAAAAGGATTTCAAGGGCCTGTCAACAAGACTTCAGCTCCATAATGGAGCCACTTGAACAGAGAGTGCTAGAGTGCTCACAAATATATGATGAAGTTGAGAGATTAGAACATGGTTGGAAATACTGTACATTAAAACAAAATAGTCAATAAAAATGCAAACATTCTGAAATGTTTTAATAAGACTACACTAAATCACCCTCAAACAGCAACACATGTCACAGGGATTCAGGGCTGCTTATCCAAACTCTTCTGTTCCTCACCTTTTCTCTAAGAAGGCTTAATCTTTGCTGAAAGTTTCAGATTTGCCACTCTTCTAACTCCTTCTATATGCTCTTTTAAATTACTCCCAAGAAGCCTTGTATATTTAGCCCTTAGTGACATGAAGGTTGACCTGAAGTAATTTGGAATCTGCGATCTATGGAGCTGGATGAATGTTTGACCCCATGGAAGTCATTAAGATTAAAATGCTGAATGGGGGCTACACAGCTAAGTCATTGTGCATTCAGCTAAATGCACACCACCTTCTTGTCAAGGAGTTAAATATGTATTGCATAGATAAACATAGGTTTTTTTTAAATTTTGGGTGGGAATTTAAACAAACTATTTTGCATTTTGAACAGTTGCCAAACTGTTCTTCAGCTTAAAACAGTATAAACTTTTTGGCTTTGCTTACAGACTCTTTGGCAGCAGGGTTTGGTTTTTTAATTTCTTTTTTTCACTGAAGGCAAAAATCTGATCAATTTATGATCTTTAACAACGAGAGTCTATGAATGGAAGTTTCTCTTAATTTCTCTAGCAACACTGCTAGAAGGCAAAATGTACACGTGCAAATATTTCCCATTCATTTCTGCTGCACACACACAAAAGCATTAATTGTCTAATAATGCAGCACAAATGTGGACAGCAGTTTTGTCAGAAACATTCTCACCATTTCTTTTTTTCTACCTTTCTTTATTTCCTGGGGGTTTTTGTTAGCACCCGGAGGTGAGTTGCTCCAATATCGAGCACCAGCAGTCGTGCAGAGCAGGGCCATGAGTCAGCCCAGCCCTGAAAGGTTCCTGCAGGGTGACCATACCTGCTCACAGCCACCACCACTGCTAAGAGCAGAAAATGAACTACAAAATGCACAGGACAGGTTTTCGTGCCAGCCTGTGTAGGGTTTTGTCACCTGTCTCAGCCTTTAGGGCAGTAGCTCTCAAATGAATAGCTAAAAGGTATTCTGCAAAGCACTGAAGCATCTTAAAGGCTTCATCCCCACTCTTATTCCCATGTTTTCCAGGAGACAAATGTTAAATTGGGAAAAACAGAAGTTACTAATTCACCTTCAGTGTTTCAGCAGTTAAATGATCAAGAGTGTTGTTATAGAAGATGAACACTGCGGTTTTTTGGACGTTTTTTCCCTTTAGAAGAAACAAATGGTTTTGAGGATTTAAAGGAGTTTAAAGATTAAATCATATTCTCTGGGAAGCATATCTCTAGAAGAAGAATTTGTCAACTTGTTTTGACTAAATATCTTTGAAATATCTCAAAAGTAAAATCCACTGCCCCTCAACATTTATTGATGGCACCTGGTGCAATGAAACACCAATTTTTGTGTCCATCATCTTACCAAGATGCCAAAATCTCCATGCTTCCATTTTGAGTGGCTCTTCAGGCTGTGCATAATTCAAGTATTTGTACTTTCAGCACCTACAACATTCAGAGCTTCTGTTGCAATGGGTATGAGTCATGTATCTCAAAATCTTTCTTCTGGGACTCTAGCCAAACAAGATCTTTATTCTTCTTGCCTTATTTTTTTTTTCTTGTGCTTCTGTAAAAAGACATCACTATCTGAAAGGGAAATACCTTAAGCTCGGAACTTTGACCTCAGGTGAAGCTGTTTCATTGTTGAAAAGTCTTGTGTTTTGAAATGTTTAAATAATAGATCAACTGAAGGCCTGCATGTTTCTTAGGAACAGAATGAAAAATTTGGTTGATTTAAGGTGATTCTGGAAGTTACAGAGGCTGAAATGCCTCTCAAATAGAGAATTTGAGGATAGAGGAGCAGGGGCAGGTAAGAATGCATCATAACAGAGTAGATACCTCACATGCATGCTGTTAAAAGACACTGTCTGAAACAAAAAAGAGGAAATTCCAATTTTGTTTTGGAATACTATGTCTGGAACCCAGAAGTTATTATTTATCTCATATTGTGAACAAATATCATGGTGATTCCCTTGCAGCCATGATAATAAAGGCTCTGGAAAATACCAGTTACTCAGAGGAGATAATCTGAGACAGTAAAAGGCAGATTAATCAGAATAATCCTGATTTTTTTCAATACAAGTTCCTATGTCCATCATCATGTTATAATGGGAAGCCATGTGAAAGGGGAATTTCACGCTTGCAAATAACAAGTAGGTCTTCCCCATATTGCTTAAAAAAAAAGGTTTTTATCTTCTATTCTTTGTTTCTTTATTTATGTTGTGTAGCTAATGGTACCTTTGAAAAGAAGATAAGAAGCAAAACTTTCAACCCTTTAAGCACATGCTTAGTTGTTAATAGTATTCAGACTTTTATTTAACAGTATGTAGAGAAAGATACAGACAGAAATCATGCTGGATAAATTAATGTATTCCCATTAGGAATTGAGGAGATCTAGTCTGGTTATATATCTTATTTCTGGTGGGTCCAGACTTTTTTAAGGCAACCAGACCTACAAGAAACTTGAGTATTAGCCAAGAGAAATGTTTACTAATATTGACAGTTCTCACACTATATCTAAAATTGGGAAAAGATCTATTTTAGGTTATTCTTGTCAACATGATATTATTAAAAACTTGAATCTCTGAATAAATTTTGGAAGCATTACCCATTATACTTGATAATTTGCCAGATAAGAAGCTGTATGTTTCAGTATTTGAATTAAGTTCAACAAATACATAAAGTGTTAATATATCCTATACTTACAAAAGATAGAGTGCCAGTAAAAATAAAATGGGTATGATAAAACAATTTTGTAACTACAGAAAGCTGCTACAGATACTGTTTTATTGAAATATGTCACTTCACTTTGAGGCTTCACTTCTATTAAGCTTTTTCCTTCCATACTGTAGTTTCAAATCATCTCCAGCAATGATAGATGTCAGCCAGGGAAAGACTGAGATCCAGAAGGTCTCTACAGCAATGCAGTGTGGTGATAAACACAACTGTGACAAATATGCAAGAGGTGCTCAGGAAAGCAGTGCTTTGCATACTATGATTTTAATTCAGATACATGCAGCTAACAGTAAATGGGCATCAGTCTCAGCCTGCCCATAGGTCAGGCTCAGCGTGGGTCACAGTCTGGCTGCATGGCAGATGTACATGGGCCATAAAATGTGCCACTGGTTAAAAGCTGAAATTCAAACTAGTCCAGTATCTAAGGAAATAGGATCTAATTGCATACAGAGGTTTGGAGGAAGAAGAGATGTCAGCTAGGGAGAGACTGGCTGTTGTTAGCTGTGCTCCTTTTCCAAAGCTGAGATGTCTCCTTCAAAAGTGTGGGGTAAATATCAACAACAACAAAAAAAATCACCATAATATTCCGGCTCAGCAAAACAGTCTATTTTCCCCAAGTTTCGTTCACAGAAATGGCTGAAGTAGCCTCCCTGGGAAGTAAATAAAAAAACTGATGAAGTGTAATTTGAATTTTATTGTCTACCTTGAAAGGAAAATGGAACAACATGTGACAGGTATGCATTTTTTACTTTAATAATACTGGAAGATGCTTTGCTCTGATGTTGGTATGAGTAGGGAAAAAGCATGACTTTTTTTTTAGAAATGATGCCTATTTTTACCTCTTTTTCCTTTAAGTTCTAGTTGCCAGCTCTGAGAATTCAAGTAGGTAATCAGAATGGAGCTCAATTCATCCTCACAAGTACAAGGTTGTGCCATTCATGTTGTCTCCTTGTTTCACAGGGGCAAGTCTTGCTGTCAATGTTGAGAAAAGTGTTCCACAGAAAATGCAATGTCAAACTGATTTGAGTAATCAGATTAATCAGTGCTGGAGGCACTCAGTGGCAACTCAAAGAAAAGGAAGTGGTATACATGGAGAGGCTTTTCACAAAAGTGCATGCATTCCTTTTTATCTTCATGTTTATGGATGGAGTCATGTATTCCTGATGCCTTCCCAGATGTAGGGAAAAAATATCCAGTCTGTTAGTTGTAACTAGCCCAGAGCAAGGAAGATAGAAGTGGAGGAATGGAAGAGATAATAACAATGAATCTGCAGTGTGTCTTCTGCTTCCCAAAGCTGCCCATAAACTAGGTAACTGTTCTAGTTTAGGACAAATTTGAGAGGGAACCTTCAAATGGGGTCTCTTCAGGAAAAAAAGAAACTGTGCGCTTCTTCTTTCTTCTCTTTTCGCTCTCAGAACCAGTCTTAAAGGTGCAGAACTTAATATGTAACATAAACAGAACACATGATTGGGGATACAGGCATCATAAAATCACCCCAGGACAGTAACTGATATGCCACACTCACATCTTAACCAGCAATGACCTACTCCTTCATCCTCTGTTGAATTGAGAAAATATATAATTAGATAAATTCTCAAATATATTACACCAGTTTCTATTGTTGCTTTCTCACAGTGGACTCTCCCAAAACACCCACCACCAGTTATCTACCTCAAAGGAAATCTGTCTCAGAAAACTTCCAAGAATATATTACTCATGTCCTAAGGACATGTACACAACTGCTAGATCAAATAACTAAATTTTGACCTGGTGTTGTTGTAGGTTGTGGTCCAAGGCGACTGTAGCTCATTACAGCCACCAAATAAAAACCAGATGCCTATAAGGGGCTAAATTCTTGCTGTTTTACTACTAAGAGAATTTTCTAACTTCTGTATTGTGAACACTTGCGTAGTTACTCATAAATATAAATTGCTATGAATTCTCAGTCCTTTTTCTCAGGTTCCTACTGAAATCACTCTCGGAATAAATGAAGTTTTCACATGTTGGGGAAAGTGGTTTGGGTAAAACTGATGTTGTAAAGGTGTATGACTTCAGGCTGACTATCTGAACAAAAAGGTTTATGTGAAAATACGGGCCTAGGATAGACTCAAGTTTTTTTATAGACTTCATTTTTATTATAATGTTAGCAAGCACCTTTGTGCTGTAGTTTACTGAGAGGATAAGTGGAAGATATGATCTGCTCAGGCTGTACCAAATGGTTCATCTTGGTTTGAAAAGATAAAAATGTGACATTTCTTTTTACACCACATGTGAAATATGGTTTAAGATGCTGATGAATGCAAGATTACCATTCTCTAAAAATCCACAATCACTTAAAACTTTTAGTGTTGTGTGTTCAGAAGACATGTTAATAGCTGTTATTTAAGAAAATGCTAGAAATTCAGGCACAGATTTCCTAAATTAAGCTTATCCTGAAAATACTGACAGGGAGACTTCATATACTGAATTGGTAGGTAGTAATAACTAGAAAGAGAGCTCCTCCCAGGTGGAGTGGGCTCAAATTACCTCACTGGAAATGAGGGGAAGGATGTGGGTCTTGCCTTTAAACTCAGCAAACTACTTCATCAATGGTAAGCACCCAAGATACAGCAACTGACTCCCTCTGACAACAAGATTTGCAATATAAGTGCAATTCATACCAGCATTTGCAGTTTGCCTGCATTTCTATATACCTGCTATCTTGAAACACTGAGTGTTGCTGTGAATTTATCATCTGTTTGCAGAGGTTCATTTCTAACTCCTACAAAACTGAGAACTAAATGTGTTAAAGAATTCAAATCCTTCAAACGATCTTCTCTTTCACATTTTATCTTTGCATCCCCAAAGAGGAGTAGTAACATATTTTTATTATTATAGTGTGCAAAAACAAATGTGTGTGTGTGTGTGTATACAGTAGTATATGAAAATGTGTAATGGTATCAGGAGAATAGAGCCCCAAAGCTGATTGAGCCTAAATTGAGCCTAAAGCCTGTCCTCCAAAACTACTGAATTGTTGGTTCTGCTTTCTCTGAAAGACTCCTGAGAGGGTGAGCCACCATCCAAGAGCTGTGCCTCATTTGAGTGTTTCACTTGAGGTTTCATCTGTACTCAGGGTGGGAGATGAGGAAGAAGAGGGGAGACTGGCAACCACAGAAAACAGCTGTCTGAATGAAGGGATATTAATGACTTTCAGGCTATAGCTTCCAAGTATGGAACAGTCTGACTTCGATTTCAAATGCAGAATATTCTGATGAAATAGATAATTACCCTGCCCCAAAGAGAGCTTTCAAACTGGTTCTGAAAATAAGCACCAAATAGCTTTAGTTAACTAGTGAGCCAGCAGTATTCAATCTTACTTCAGGACATTTTCTATCCTGTCTGATGACTGCACTAAGCAATGACTAACTCAGGAGTAACTCACTGATTTTGATAACTGTCTGTTTTAATCCTCACTTAGGGCTCAGATGTAAGGTTTAGTTCAGCATAACAGGCTGCCCTGCATCTGTTTACAATATTGGTCAACAGGAATCAAAAATGCCACAAAATTAATTCCACCATCTTTTGTCACCACATTTCTCTCTACCAGGTTCTTTTCAAATCTGAATGTAAATCAACAGTCCAAGAGCTAGATCCCATAAAGTATTTAGGCAATGTATGCTATTAGAGATTTTTTTTTTAGTGTTTGGCTCTCAGGGTTGTGTCCAGAGACTTAAATTTTTGTTCTCTCATAACATAAGAAGTTTTGACTTCTTATGAGGGAAGTCAACTACTGGTCTGAAAAGCAACTGTGTTAAAGATGGAACAGCCTGTGCTAGACTGGCACTTCTGTTTCCTTGTAATAGTCATTCAGATATTAACTAAGCAAAAGCATCTTGGATGCTTTACCTCTTTCTCATTATCATGGAAAAGTCATAACACAATTCCAGCTTCTTACAAGATGAATTGGATTTCCAGATTTACAGTGCATTAGTAGAATAAAAAATCAAACCAATCACATGCAGAGAACAGATGTAATTTCCAGGTAAAATGTTCAAAATGTGTGTAGGAAGCTGGGACTTGACATTTGGTCTTCTGTCTATGGGAAATAACAAAAATAATCTCTTGCACCTGAACCAGACCTCCCTTATCACCTCAAGACCTCCTTTGGAGTGGGTGCACATGCAAGATTCCAGTTCTATATGAAAATTTCTGATCTATGGCAAGGAGTCATATGAATAAAGTGACTGTTCAAATTTAAACAAAATAACAGAGCACATATGATTAAAAGGATAAACAAACCATAGCTCATTTTCCTCTTCTGAGACAATGCTATTAGCTGAATTAATCTTGAATTGTTGTCCTATGAAGTGAGGAACAAACAAGCACAGACCATCCCAATGTATGGAAGTTAACTGTAAAATACAACCAAGAAAATCTACCCCTGCTATCATCAGGTCAAATTTTTTTCTTTAGTAATAGGTGCCTAACCTTTTATTGAGCATACCCAGAAATATATGTAAATCATTTACCATAAACTCAATGCAAGTTCTGGAAATACCCATGTGTCAGTAAATGCTTGGGTAAATGCTGACTGCTCACAACCTTATGGAGATTCTTTAATGCATGAGAAACAAAGAAACAGACAAACATTTTATGCTTACTTGCTCATGGAGATGAGGGAGATTCTGTTTCCCTTTTTTAATCAATATGTAAAAGAAAGCAGACATTCTGTCACCTTATTACCCCTGATTCGGTAGAAAACAATAAATGGAAAAAGATTTCAAATAAACAGACAGCAGTTGTTGGTGTGAGTCATCCTGATGGATATAGGTGATGCTGAGAATGGTATATTATGGATCCAACATGAAATCTCTATTTTTGAAATAGTTTGTATTCTGCTTTTTAATTTTTTTTTCATCTTGTCTTTACTTATGTGGGGCATACAATGGCTGCATCATAAATATCCTTTGTTTATCTGTTATAGAAAAGGTGTACAGAAGGCAAAACTTTAGATGAAATTCAGTACTTTAAAAATAATCCTGATGCAGAACCATCTTAAGCAGTTACCCTGGTTTTTGTGACATTTTGAACACATGCAGTATAGAGTTCCATTAAAAACATGCTTTTTTTCTCATTTAAAAATTGAATGGAAAAAACATTGTGCAAAATTACTTTGTGTCAGAGTAGTAAATAAGAGGACTTCTTAACCAATAAAATAGGTTCCTTTCTCTTCTGAAAACTCTATTCTTGTTGTGAGAGTGATTACCTAACAAAAATAACATTGGAAGACAATATCAGAAATGAATTCTGCTACCTATCATGTACTTCAGTCTACTCTACACAGTTCTGGTACAGACAGAGAGAGATTTAAAAAGACAGGATTGTAGATGCTCACAGTCAAGCATGCACTTGCTTTCTCTCCTCTTCCCCTTCCTCTTTCTCTTGCTCTTCTTCATGTGCAAATTTGGTAATATCTCTCAAAATCTGTTCAGGAGTAAAAGGAAGATATAACTGCTGTTAAAAAAGATTTGACTCAAATGCCACTTGTTATTTAGTTATGTCTTTAGGCTTAAGTGGTCACCAGCAAAATAAGATTTTTTCTTTCCCAAGGCAAGATTACAGTCTCAAAAAGAATTCATGGGAGCCATTAAAATCCTTCTGGCTTGACAGAACATCATCTCAGAAGAGGTTGTGACTAGTCAATAACACACTAAAAAAGGTTGGACATAGAGCAGAGTTTTAATTTTACCTATTGTTTACAGGAGGAAAAGGAAGAAGTTAAAGCTGTTTAGGGAAGAGTTTCTTTTTTTCAAATAAGGATTGTTATACTAAAATTCTTGCAGCATAAAATAGAAAACATCAGTGATTGTTGTCACAACAGTAAATTTGTACACAAGAGAAACAGGAAAAGAAAAAAATAAATTGGTTAATAACCGTATCCCTTTGAAATTCTCCTGACCCAAAGACAGTGATGTGTAAAATCATTTGCTGCTATAGTAAATGTCAGTTTGGTACTAGTAAGCATTTAGTCAGCTTTCTGCTTGATACATTTAATATGACTTCACTGTTTTACTTGAGAAAGTAACACATCACATGGTTAAGTGACTGATGATGAATTCAGGAAAGCGCAAGTTCTAGTCACAAAGAATCAGGTCTGTTTAGTGCCCACATTAGCTTGGCTCTCATGAATAATTCTCTGTCTTGCAGAAGATGTTGAGTAAAGCATTTAACTATCCTCAGCATGTATGGATATCTTCCATCAAACCACAGAAACCAATAAACAAAGTATACTTTGATATGTTCAGTCTAATGTAGAGTTTTCTCATATTTTCTAGACTTATTCATTGATGGAAACAAGCTAAGCTCTCTCTAAATTCTAATTCCCAACTGCGTGTCTTACTGCCCCATTTTCTGTTTTCTCCTTTCAGACTGCATTATTCACCAGTCATGCCTGGACATCTCTGCTCAGGTCATCAGAGGACACAGAAGACATTGGAAGAGTGGCTCCCTCCATGGTCAAAGTGGCACAGCTGGTTGGTACAAGCACAAACAGACCCAATATGTGCCACCTCTGTTTTAGAGGTGGATTCACCAGGAGAGTGGTGATGCCACCCAGGGTCACAGTAGAAAGTGGTGCTGGAGTCAGCAGCAGAGTGAAATTTCCTGGCTGTCATCTCCATGCTGGCCTCTCACGTCACTGATTGCTCAGGTCATCCAGACCTGCAGCCTGGCAGTGTCCCTTGTACTAAATAAATAAGATAAAAGCAAAACTGTGACAATGGCAAGGCCAAACACTCCAAAGTGTTGAAATATCATGACTAAGGTGGCCTTTGCCAGCAGAATTAGGTATCTTTTGTGCACATAGGTGTGCTTTCCACACATCTATCTACACATACATTCACACTTAGGTATGCTTATATTTATGCTGTAGTTCTGTCTTCAATTACAATTGAACCTGTCATTTTTGAAAGCATTCCCTAATTATAGAATTATTACAAAGCCATATGGTGGAGACAGAATATGACTCACCTCTGTGGCCTCATGTCTACTTTTCAGGGGTCACTCCAGTGCTAGAAGGTTATCTACTGCTACCTTGCTTAAAAGGCACTTAATTATTCTTAACAGGGTGTAAAGGAGATGGGTGAATTGAGTTCTTTTCTTTTTTAAAGACATCAATCTCTAACTGCATTGCCGTAGCTACAGCTGGGGAGTTTGAGAAATGTACTAGCGAAATTGATTACTCAGACATGTGTGATTATGATTCATCTGGGAGCTTGGAAAAGAAAAGATATGCAAGTTCTTTCTCAGCCCCATCAATTCTTCCTTTATTACTTTATTTGAAACAAAGCTTGGACAACACAAAAAGTAATTGGATTTTATGATAGCCATAGGAAGAATAAAAGATATTTTTTTTATACCCACCCCTGGCAGAGCTACAGGCTAAAGATCAATTTGAAGCAATGGTTTTCCTCATTTCATTGGCTAACCATTTCAAAGGCATTACATTCTCATTTCTTTCAGTCAATCTTAGATTTTGGGGTTGGAAAATGTGTTCTCCTACTAAAGCAACAGGCTAGATACTCTTAACATCTTTTGTCTGGCAGTATCTAGTTATCCAGGTACTCCAAGGAAAGTTAAAGAGGGGGTTGTGCAATTAATAAACAATTAATCCTTGAGAGTTTCAGAAGATTTTTTCCCTGGCTTGTGGGATGGCACATCAAGGCAGCAATACTGCCAAAGGACTAGTGTTTTGTTTCCTTCTAGTTAGAGAGTTCTGGAGTTTCCATGATGAATAAACACATCAGTTTCTCTTTAAAATACTATTAAAGTCTTGAAACATTCTAAATGCCTCCTTCATAGGTGTTGTCATAGCTGATGTATAAAAAGCGCCCCTGGGCTATCCAACCTTGTAAATAGTTTTCTCCACCTCTTCTCCCCAAGTCTTAGCTCTTTTCTGACTCAGACTCCAGCTGCGTGTGTTCCCATGCACTGGCATGACCTGGGACATGACTTCACGAAGCTCTTGTTCCTAGTTTGTAGTGTTTATCTATTAACTGTGGGGTCCTCTGCCCTCCTGACAGCAGGTCCCATTTCCAAATGTCAGTGCCTCTAGGGCAGGGGTGGTGAATAACACAATGAGTAGGCAGTCTGCTTAAAAATTTTTTTTTTCT
This sequence comes from Anthoscopus minutus, assembly GCA_013399455.1. NCBI lineage: Eukaryota > Metazoa > Chordata > Aves > Passeriformes > Paridae > Anthoscopus > Anthoscopus minutus. The sequence continues at coordinate 43,820 of VWYI01037618.1, read as the reverse complement.
GTTTCAGCGCAAAATCACTGCTGGCAAAAAATACCTGTTTAAAACCGACATATATCACTCCCATTTTTAAGGTGCCTTTCCACTCTCTGCATGAGGACTTTGGAAAGACCAGCATCCTCTCTGTGTTCCCACTGGGCCTCTCTCTACCAGCTTGTCTCCTTGCTGCAGCCTTTGACCTACCCTGGACATTCCTAAGTGATTCAGCACCATTTAATGGGGATTAAGATGTTTTTAATTGTTTATAATCGTTTCGACCTTCTGCCTCAGCTGAGACCCTGGAATCGTGCCATTTCACTTTGAGCAGGAGTGGTGGCTTAGGGCAAAGCAGTTTGCAGAAAGAGGTTTTTTTTTTATTGGCCCAATTACTGTAGATGGAGAAAATAGTTATCTTGCAGGAATGCAAAGCCTTGTGAAGGTCTGAAATGAAAACTGCAGTCTTCAAAGATAAGTGCACATAGAGAACAATTACTCTGAGCTTAATTTCTTTATGCTAACAAGTTAGATTACCAGAAAGAAAAGGCAGCTTGTGGCTGTGAAATGGAGACACTGTCTTAGCAGAGGGAGGGGTGATAAATTTTTAGCTCAAAAATTTTCATCTACTTCATGAGGTTATTCCAGGAGCACAGTAGCCTTATAGAGGTCATGGCCATCAGTAACCATTTGACTAAGAATCACCATGCCAACTACACAGTAGGACTTATGTCTCAGAATGCTAGAAAAACCTGGAGAATTACTTCCTTCATCTAACCACTCCAAAATTATGAGCTAAAACAAGAAGCAGGCTAAAATGAAGTGCTTCTGAAGTTTCCCTAACCATTTTGCAAGAGTCCAAAATGCTATAAAATAAACATGACAGGTACTGATCTCAAGAACCAACAGCAGCTGCCCCAGCCTCTACCTGATAAAGAAGCAAACATCTTCAGTCAATGAAAAGTCTGCTAACCAAAGGTGAACTGTCTGCTCCAAAAGCCAAAATGTCTCCTTAGAGGAACAACCACATAAAATGCTGGTGTATGGGGAAGTAGAATTACTTTGTTGACTTTTTTCATCATATTTTTGTAACAAGACAGAAATCAAGTCTAGTACCCATCTTCATATGGCAATTTCAAAAAGACAAGGAAACACACTGAAGTCTCAAGATAAAATCTCATCCCTGACTGCTCTATCAACTACTTATGGAAAAAAGCCAGAAGATAAATAACAAGCCAGCTATCATTGCAATTTTTCCCCTGTCTCCGAAAGAAAATCTGTCCTAAATCACAAGTAGTGTGAACATGTAATTAGATAACACTATGACTAATGAAGTCAAGGAGACTGTGCAGAAAAGAATGTTTTCTCTCCAGTGGACCAGTTAATGACCATCGCTTCCTACCCTGTATAGTACTGTCATGTCCACCAGGAATGTTCCCAGCCTGTCCACCATGTTCTACTCCCTGACAGCATCCTGCTTTGTCCTCAGTATGGCCTCAAGATGGATAGCAACTTTCAGTGTTCCAGTCCATGTGAAACAGATGTCATCTAATCCATCCTCACCCCATGCAGCTTCATTTATGTCAATTTTTTCCAGAAATGGGTACAGTATAAGCATAAAAATAATTTTTTTACATTTTGACTTTATCGTGATCTACCTCAAAAAAAAAAAAGGAAAATAGAGAGATCCAAATATTTTTATCACTAAGGTTATGCTCTATCTCATATATGAAAGCTTTATCATGTGCACTGAAAACATGGATCTCATAATTGATTTTTTATTTAATTCAATAAAAATTATCCCTCCATCAAGCTGTCTTGAGTGTAACTTGAGTGTACTGAAATCACCTTAGATAATGATCAGTATCAAACTGCAATTTACCAACTATGGAAAGACACTCATGGATTGTGGGGATAGAATTGATTTGGGCTGATAATGAACTGGCCTTGGGCATTAACTTAAGACTTTGGGATGTTATCACGTCTGTTTGTATAAGGTTATACTTCCAGAATGTTCTTAGTTATCTCCCCTGATCGGTTGTCATTTGCCACATTATTTTTCATATTCCTAATCCCAGTTTGTGATTGGAAATCTGCCTTCAGACCAGCCCTCAGATTGTACATACACATACTGTTGTACACATCCAGTTTCTGCCTTTTGTGGTTGACCCTGTACTGTGTATTCACCTTTTTCTGTTTGTTATTTTGCCATTAAAACAGTTTTAGTTTTTGGTTCACCTAAGGGTGCCCATCCCTTTTACTTGCCACATCACAGCTGGCTGGGGCCCGAGGTCCCAACAGCTGAAACGTGACAATGGCTAAATATACTTGTCTGAAGAAAGTCAGCCACTGCTCAGCTTCTCAAACCTTATCTCATTGTCTGCAAAAAGATCACTCACAGAGATCATCTTAATTATTTAGAAGTCCTTTCCTGGACAGGAGTACTCCTTGGGAAGGTGGTTGGCATCTGTGAGTTACAAGAACTGAAAACAGTGTCAGGCAGTATTGTTACCAGTATAGTTTGGGACCTATATAATAAATCATGAACAATTTACAAGGTTCTAAGTCAGAAGAAATGTCAGAAGCAGAACTCCTTCCTTTCATATAGCTGCACCCTCACTAACTTCAGCCTCAGGAACAAATTCTCAGCAGGTACCACTGTATTTGAACAGGAAACACTGAGTTTGACAGGACATCTCTCAACCACAATCATCCTTGGATCTTTGCAAGGCATTTCTGCAGCCCACCTGCTGTGCCACATTCCAGTCCAGATACAATAGCCAAGACCAAACAACTGTGATGCACCAGGATGAGCTCATGTAGTCAATGAATGAAGGACAGAAACTTCCACTATCCAGTGGGGGGATATTTCTCTCAGTGCAGACACACCATTCCTGAGATTTTTGGAAACACTGAAACAGGAGAGCAGGTACTAGAAATCATCTCTCCTACCAGTATTAAGAGATTAAAATCTCTTTGAAAACCTGTTTTCACTGAACACATTCCACTCCAACACAATCACTCTAATCTTGAAGAGGGACAAATATATTTTCACTCTGTTGTCCAGGGTATTGAATAAGCTTTTTGTACTGACCACTTTTTTTTTCCTGATGGGTTAATTTTGTCTTCCACAGCTACTGTTTCTATTTCAGACCTGAAGGGGGGCTCTGTATCCAATCCTTTGTTGATTCCAGCTTTAACACACTAGTCCAATGAAGCATTTCACTTTTCCCCACAGACTTTGATATAGTTCTGCTCTTAGACCATCACAGCTATACTACTTCTGCAATACTCACACACAAAAATATTGTTATATATCTGTATCCATGATATTCTTTCAAAATTTCTGCCATGTGGCTGATATGCAGACTGGACTCTTAAAGTGAATTATTTATGGAATTACTGCTGGACTTCTGTGCTTCTGTGATCCCTGCCTGTGTTACTTGGGTTTAGTGTGCATCGAAATTTAACTGTTTCATAGGCAGGTCTTTGCTTGGGGTAGTGCTTGGGCCACAGTGTGGCTCTGCCAGCTGACAGTGGCACCTGGTTTCAGGCTGGGAATCTCTGCCCCCAGAACAGACTGTGAAGCCAAACTTACCCAGTGCCTTCTGGAACCAGCAGCTGTCAGAAACATGTTCATTGCAGAAGCAGTGAGAACATAATCACATCCAGCTTCTATTTAGCGTTTTCCTAAGTAACAAACAGTATGCTTGTATGAAGCTGGTAAAACTGTTATTTTCTCTGAAATGGGAAAACCAAGGCATAATGCAGCCAGAGCCTTAAAAAAAGCATGAATTTTTTACCCAAATAGCTTGCTTTTGAGAGATAATAGTCATTCACACCTCCCACAGAATTTGTTTTTTAGATGCAGAAGTCAGAATGAACTGCAGGTGCTCAACACCTCTGAAGATCAGGCCAGTCCTCATGGCTGACTAATTGGGACAGGGAAGTATTTAAGGTGGGGTGGTAGGTTGCATCTTGCTGAGGCTCATGATTTTACCAGTGTGGGCCAGGTACACATGACATTGCAGTAACAGTCTGTTAAATGTATTGCTTCTCATCCCAGTGTTAATTTGTAGGATCGATCACATTTCCTCTCAAAGCAAGGTTTTATTTTCCTAAAGAGTTCTGAATGCAAGCCTACTTAAATCAGTTAACATACTGTTCCCTGTACATACAAGGGAGCTGAACATCCTTATTCTTTTCTAATTACATAAAACCAGCATCCAAGAGCTATGGAACTGCGTGGTCCATGCAAAACTGCTTAGAGGGCACACATCGTGCCAGTGATGAGGGAAGCAGCAGCCTGTCTTAGTGCAGGCTCATGACTCCCTAAGACTTGTGTCCATTCTCCTGGGTGCACTGACCCTTACCCCCTTCTTCTGTAGGTGTGTGGTACCAATATTACATTACAGAGAAGGAGAATGCTTACATTGTTTAACAGCAAGTAGCCAAGAAAATTGTGAGGCAGGTCTGTATGTGTTACCTCAAGCTGCCTGGCCATGAGGGATCTCTACCAGACAGCCTGGCCCTACTGGCAAGTAAGATAAAAAGCAGGGTTTTTCCAGTAGTATTTTCCAGTTCGTCGCTTGGATCTGACCAAGTTTTGTGGCTTGGAGTGTATAAAGCAAATTTGATGTGCTGTGTTTAGCTTTTGATGGATTTGTTTTTTGTTTTGTTAATTTGACTGTCAAGGTTTTCAATAGCATCAACAGCAGTAATTTAGCTTCTGTTACCTGTTGTGGGTGGCTTATGTAATGTTAAATTCTTTCTTTGCTGCAAAGCATCCACCTGCCAAGATCATAAGCATTATATAAATTAAATAACTAAATGAGAGGCTTTTCAAGGACTCAAAGAAAATCCAGGGCTTTAGTATTTCTGAGAAAAGAGCAGAATGACAGGTTTAAAGCTAAAAGGATATGATTTCCTTTCAAAGCAAATTCCATGCAGGTACTACCTCCATCTAGAAGTGTGTAGGTGCCTCCACCAAGGTCACAGCCCTTTGTTGCTAAGCTTCATGTACATAAAAAGAAAAAGACAGCACCTCCTTTAAAAAGCTGTCTCCACTCCAGGAGACATTATCACCTCTGCTGTACACAGGTAAATCAAACGATTTGTCCAGCAACAGGGACCCCCAGGGCTTGACCTCTTCCTCATGTATCATTATGTCTGCTTTTTCTTTCCTCTGCTCTTCCTTCTTATGCATAACCTCTTTTTCCTTTACAAAGAAGACTCTCAACAGAAGTCAAACCCGAGCCTTTTTTCACGGCAGGACTGCCAGTAGTTTTGAGTTTTTCTGAAATTTTGGATTTTGAAACAAAAACTATGCCACTGTACATTTGACATTGCTGCCACATTACAAGAATGCAGAATCAATCTAATTTGTGGCAATTCTAGCTCTGGCCTCTCTCAGGGCTTGTAAACTAACTGCAGCTTTTTCAACACTGTCCTGTTCTGCTGGCCACTCAAGGGTATCCAACATATTTTAGCTGATGGCATTGTTTCTTAATAGATCTTTACATGCTGGGACACGGTAGGATTTGGAGAGAGAAATGAAACTGTAAACAAATCCCACTGTTCCCAGATGGCATGGCTTAAGACTGTCATCTCCATCTTGTCAAATCTCATTTATTTACTTTAGTTTAATGTACAGAAAATACGTATTTAAGATTTTCACATTTATGGAAATAAGGGAAATTTAGTATTTGGAAAAATTACACCACCCTTTATTAAACACATGAAAGATCCAGTAGTAACTGTAACAACGGAGATAAATTAATAGGGTGAATTAACTCACTAGAAATGAAGAGATAATTCAGTAAAAGGCAACATGTAGTAGAGAAGAAACCCATCAATAGAAGGCAGCCAGATATAAAATTTGATATCCTGATTGCACTCTTTATGGACCTCAGCTATTAACCATGCTATAGAACAGGAAAAATAACATTTCTGCAAAATTGTATATCAGTTTTGTGCCATCAGATGAAATATGTGGTATTCTGAATTAGTCTTTAAGGTGACCCCTCTCAGATATGCTCATATCAGGGGTAATAGTGAAGCTCTATGTGAGATGATACCCATACTAGGAAAATAAGAGACAGTGACAATGATTGCTTCAGTAAACCTATGCTACACAGATATATGCCAGTCTAGATGTAGCTTGACAGTGAAATCAGCCCTTGTACAGGATGTGAAGAATATCAAAAATATCAAAAAAATTACTACCTTTACAAAGTGCTGCCACATAAGAGGAGAAAAAGTATGGGCACAGCATATCTGTCACATAGGTCACCATTTATTGCTGGATCTTTGAATGGATTGTTTGGAAATCTAATGTAGCTTGCAAGGGTACTGAGCATAGAAAATAAGTTCTTCATTTCTTGCTCACCTTGATTTAAGCAGTGTCAGTGTCAGGGCTGTTAGCAGTGCTGAGACACAAACACGCTGTTGAGGAGGGAGGAAAGCTGGTTTCTCCCTCCAGCTTGCTCAGGGTGTCAGGTATGGGGTTTATATCACTGAGCATTGAAGTGGTGAGGATGAGGTAGCATCTTGTTTCAATTCTTCTTCCCAGAGTGGCACTTCTCAAGCACTTTGGAAGTGTATCCCACTTTTGGCTTGTGCCTGTTCCCCCTTTTTGCTGGCAGCTGCTCGTCTGCGAGGCAAGGCTGAGGAATTGGCTGGAATTACTGGCTGCTAGTACTGACACCCATTTGCTCACTCTGGTTAAGCTGAGCTGCTGCTGGCACTTAGAGATAGTTAGCAGCTATCCAGCTAGTTGAAATACTTGCAGCCCAGAAATAAAAAAATCTGTTCATGCTAAGAATGGAAGTGCAACCAGCTTAGGAGGAAACTGTATTGCTATGGAAATATCTCACAGCACTTGTTGAGCTATTTCAGCCTGTGTGCTGTTCCTCATCCAGGGCAGTTCTGGAATTGAGGTGTAGCCATGGTGTTACTGACCTGCAAGAGACTTCCTGGATCATTTGCTCTTATGGAGAACTATTTTGACCCTTTGAGAAGTTACATGTAGAGACAGAAGTAGCTCTGCTATCACTGAAATGTTGCTCCATTTTCATTACCTCATTGTCACACCTTTGTCATTAGAGTCCTATTGCAGATTTCCAGTGATTTGTTCTTGTGCCAATCCACAAAAGTTATTCTCTATTTTTGTGTGTGTATGTGTTTGTTTTAGAGATTTTTTTTCATTCCTGCAGGGCCCCTGTCTCCCCTGCCATACTTATTTATAAACACCAATTACATGCCCTCTCCACTGTCATTTTTCTAGCCTAAATAAATGAGGTATTTCTGTCACATTGTCCTGATTTTCCATGTTCCTGAACATACTAGCAGTGTTAGATATCTGCAACATTTTCTGGGGCTCAATTGGACAGAATTTGAAGTGGACTCCTAGAGAGCTCTGCCTTTTAGAGCAGTCTTGATATTTTCCTGTTTCCACTGGAAACACCACACATATTATGCACCGAGATCGATTTTCACTCTTTGTTGGTTGGTTACCTCAGTGAATCATAATTATTGGTGACCATGTGGTACATCCAGGACCCTGTCATTTCCCATTTGAAAGTCCAGAGGTACATGTAAGCTGTACAAGCAATATTTCAGGCAGTGCATGAGGAGTCATCTTGCACTAAGACCTGCACAAAAGGGGAAAAAAACCGAACTAGTTTAATATCTGTAGACCTCATTATTGCAAACGTTTCTTTCCCATGTGCTGGAAATAGAAAAATTAATAACAAAAACAAAACAAAAAAGTCTTTTATTCTTTTGGCTAAAAGAAGTATTTTTCCTCTCAACCTATATTGTTTTTATAGTTAGAGTCTTGCTCTGTGTTTGTTTCTTAAAGCCAAATATAGTTTCATAAAATGACTGTATACTTAAAATTTGAGCCACAGTTAATATAATTATTTTCTTTGAATGGATTACTCAGACCTTATTCTGTATTGTATGAAGGCAGCTCAATGCTGCATCTCATTCATATGTGCTTGTGTTTTTTGCTCACAAAGCTCATAAATGATTACTAAGTCACTTCACTTTTGTGTGCAAAATCATAGTCAACAGCACTCAAGAGGAAAAGAGTGTATGGTTAGGAAACTATGCTATCAGATTTGATGAAGGCTCAAAAAGATTTCACCTACCAAATATGCCTGTGAAGCATTCTGGCCAGCAGCAGTGAGTTGTGTTGTGTTAACAAGGTTCTGCCTGCAGCATGAGGGAGGGGCTTCTCCTGCTCTGCTCAGCGCTGCTGAGGCCACACCTGGAGTGCTGAGTCCCAGCACTGGACTTCCCAGTGCAAAAGAGAATTGGATATACTGGGCAGCATCTTGTGAAGGGACACAAAGATGATGGTGCAGCTCTTCTACAGCAAAAGGCTGAGGGCTGAGTTTGGCCCAGAGCAGGCTGAGGGGGTATCTTCTCTAAATGTGTAAGTGCCTGGAGGGAGGGTGCAAAGGAAATGGAGCCAGGCTCTTTTCTGTGGTGTCTCCAGGCAGGACAGAGCCAGTGGGCACACTGAAACACAGGAGGCTCTGTCTGCACATCAGAAAGCACTGCCACTGGGAGCTGGATGGAGCCCTGGCACAGGCTGTCCAGGAAGATTGTGGGGTCTCTGTCTTTGTAGATAATTAAAAGTCATCTGGGCATGGTCTTGGGAAACTGGTGGTAGGTGGTCCTGCTTGAGCATGGGGATTGGATGAGATGATCTTCAGTGCTTCCTTATAACCTCACCACCTTGTGATTCAGAGAGTCTGTGACTTTATGATACAGTTTTTATGCAAAACCACCCTCTTCTTTGAAGGACACAGAGTAACCAAATTCAGGTTATGTGGAACCTCCTTTATAAAATGGCATCTACAACTAAAGATAAATATTTGAAGGAAGGGCATTAAAAATTGTTGTCCTTATGCAATAATTTTTTTTGTGGGAATGTGTATGGAGAGATTGCACCAAGTATTCCAATCTAAACCGGCACCTTTTGTGCCTTGCTTATGCTGAGAAACACAGCATGTTCCCTACTTCACGAAAATTATTCTCAGTTTAAAATCAGTGCAAGTCATGCATTGAATTTCCCCATTTGTGTAGTTGGATGGGTAGCAATAAGATGGACAGGGAGTGATGAGCTAGAGATGCAAAGTGATTTTTTAAATGATTTTTTCTTTGTTTTCATATTCTGATAGGTGCCTGAAAGGTGCAGTATTAGCTGCATGTGGAAACAGATACCTTTTGGAAATAGTTAGATATTATGGGAATATTATTTCATGATTATAAATTAGACTCCTAAGGGGAACATGAAAGTGGCAAATTTGCATGTCCATAGATGACAGATGAGAAAAGCATAACTGTCTACGAAGTGCAGCTGTTGATACAGAAGATAAATGCAATGCAAGGGATTTGAGAACCTAAGTAGAGAGAAATTGTATATATTAGTCAGAAACTCTCTTTGTTTTAAGTTGGCTAAATTACTCCAGTACAAAACTGTAACTAAAATTACCCTCAAGTAGGAGAATAGCAGAGAAAGTCTAAAACATGGATAGCAATAGTCACAAGTTTATGTAAACCAAAATAATGAGTGCAAGCACACTATGAATATAAGCTGTGGTTTGGAAATTGAATTGGAAAAGCTGAAATCCAGTAACCAGTGATATTCTCCTGCTGTGAAAATGTGTGTAACCAAGAAAAATAATCTGCTGGTCCTCTTCTTGCAGTGCTGATGACAGAGATCCTCCCCTTTTCCAATCTTCCATCCCAGGTAATGTCAACTGCCAAATTCTCTTGGGAAAAGATATTTGCAGCACTTGGTTAGAGTGCTTGAATTACTGATGATTGTTTGTTTATAAGATATTAATCAAAATCCAGTCTGTATTGTGATATTCAGAGTTTTGATAGACGTCCTTCATGTACATATGAAGTTCAGTTTTTTCCCAAGGGCGGCAGAAAAAGGAGGTCTTTAATTACTTCAGATCATTTTAGAATATAACTAAATGTCAATACCACACGAGCAGTAGGAGTGACTTTCTCAGCTGTGTAATAGTGGAACTGGTATGAGAAACCCAAATGCTGGGGGTCCCTCCTATTGCAACTCCTCTGCTAGGCTGTTCTGTTGCCTGAAAACAAAGCTCTACAGGAGGCAAGAATGCTTTTACATCTCTACACCATAGGAACTTTTAGCTAACATACCTTCTTTTTAAAAAATGTTTAAAAGCTTGTCTCTCTCCAAATCTCTAGGATTGCAGAATTTTAAGCTATTACTCAAGCTACACAAAAAGTGATGACCAGTAACTAGTATTCACAGCAAGAACATGCCCAGACATCGGAGAGGGCATTTTAGGACCTACCGGTGTCTCATAAATATGTTTGGAAAATAGACCATTTAAATACCAATTATGTAAGAATTTTTAATACAAATATGTATATCTCATGCTCTGCTTCTGATTAAAAGGGACACTTGCGTAGAAAGAGATCTTTGGTCATCAGCTTTTGCTCTTCATATTTCCATAACCATCCACAAACTTTGCAAATGCTTTATGTGAGATGAGGCTTAAGTACAAAAGAAGGCAGGGATCAGCAAACATCCAAACATACATATGCATTATATTTTCTGGGATGATGGGCATCACAAGCTGCTGAAAATAAAATTCTTGGTTTTAACGGGGTGAAGTTTCTTGACCATGGTCTTCAAGGAAATGTTGTCCCTTAGCTTGATAGCTTCATTGTCTCGCAAAAGGAAATGTTTTTCTTTCTTTCTTTCTTTCTTTCTTTTTCTTTCTTTCTTTCTTTCTTTCTTTCTTTCTTTCTTTCTTTCTTTCTTTCTTTCTTTCTTTCTTTCTTTCTTTCTTTCTCTCTTTCTTTCTTTCTCTCTTTCTTTCTCTCTTTCTTTCTCTCTTTCTTTCTCTCTTTCTCTCTTTCCTTCTCTCTTTCTTTCTCTCTTTCTGTCTTTCTCTCTTTCTTTCTCTCTTTCTTTCTCTCTTTCTTTCTCTCTCTCTTTCTCTCTTTCTTTCTCTCTTTCTCTCTTTCTTTCTCTCTTTCT